>JAAWWB010001283.1:0-25002 GCA_018804465.1 Populus tomentosa
AAATAAAATGGCACCAAAATGTGTTAATTTCCAAATCAGTCTTTAATTTTTTTTATTTGTTCAATCAAATCCTCAATTGCAATTTTGATTTTAAGAATTAGTTCAATTGTGTTCTTTCCAAAATCAAATGTCACCCTAAAGTTGACCGTCTATTTCACTTCGATCCTTGGTCTTGGATTTATGCAATTTGACTCTCAATTGATAAAAAAAAAAAAAAAAGAACATTCCATTTCTTCAATTTGACCCCTGGTTCAAACAATTTCAGCTCCTTTATTTACGTGTTTTTTTTTTCAGTTTAGTCTGTGGTTTCATATTTCTTCAATCAAGTCCCTAATTGGCCATCAAACTTCAATATTTATGCGATTAAGCCCCTGATTTGACCAAATCAACTCTTAAAAATTATAAATTAACCCTTAAACTTTAATTTCTTCCAATTAAAGCTTAAAGTGACTTATAAATCAATTTTTCTTGCAATTAAACCCTTTATAAATTCAATTAAACCTTTAATAAAATTTAATCAAATTCATAAACATCTGATTTTGTACTCTTCTTTCTCAAATTAAAATTTATTTATTAACAAAACTCTTATTGGTCAAAAATATACTATTAAATTTCAATCTTTTCATAAATAAAATAGACAATTTTTTGAACTCTACGACATCCTCTTTTCATTACTATTATTTTTTAGTTTTCTTCTAAATATTTTTTTTTGTATTTTCTCTTTTTTTGCTTGGAAACCCAAAAATATGTAACAACACATGCCCCCTCTTTACAATACTTATGGTGGAAAGACTAGTTGAGTGATTTACATAGTAAGTTTTGTAAAGATAAACAAAATTGAACTTTTGAAACTGATCTTCTCAAAGCTTGGTTAATCTGAAACTCTGTCTTTACAACAATCATTGTTAACCAGAAACTAGCGATCAAAACTATATATATCTTTGTTATTCTAAGATCTTGATCTAACGATCCTATAAATTCTATCTTTTGTTAGGTTAACCTGAAATCCTATTTGGTGATTCTCTTTAAACAAAACCAAAAAATGTTCTTCTTGATGGCAGGGTCTGGACTTTCTTTTTTCTTTTTAGAATTTTTTAATGGTAGGGTTCTTCTCACTTTTCTTCCAATGCTAAGATAATGTTGGTGGCTCAGTCAACCCGAGATCCCATCTGCCAATCTTTTTTAACCATAACAAAAAAATCTATGTAGCTCTGTCAACCTGAAATCTCATATATTGACTCCTTAAACCTAAACTAAATTCTATATGTGGTTGGGCTAACCTAAGATCCTTTTTGGCAATCCTTTTTAACCCAAACCAAAGTCTGTTTATATATAGCTCGGTCAACCTGAAATATCATCTAGCGACTCTCTTTAACCTAAGCTGAATTCTATGTATGGTTGGGTTAACCTGAGATCCTATATGGTGAACCCCTTTAATCAAAACCAACGTTTGTGTGTGGTTGGGTTAACCAGAGATCTCATTGGGCGACCTCCTTTAACTAGAACCAATTATAAATGCGTGGTTGGGCTAACTTGAGATCCCTTCTAGCAACCTCCTTTAACCAGAACCAAAATCATGTGTATGGTTGGGCTTACCTGAGATCCCTTATGTCAATCCCTATTAACCAGAACCAAAGTCTATCTGTGTGTAGCTTGATCAACTTGAAATCCTATTTGGCGATTCCCTTTAACCAAAGCTAAATTCTATATGTGGTTGGGTTAAACTGAGATCCCATCTAGCAACCTTATTTAACAAAAACCAAAGTTTATTTGTAGTTGGGCTAACCTGAGATCCTATTTGGTGACCTCCTTTAACCAAAACTAATAGTAAATGTGTGGTTGAGCTAACCTAAGATCTCTTCTAGCAACCTCCTTTAACTAGAAGCAAATCCGTCTGTGTATAACTCAATCAACCTGAAATCCCATCTAGCGACTCCCTGTAACAAAAGCTAAATTCTTTGTGTGCTCTTCCTGATGGTAGGGTTTGAACTTTTTTTTTTTTGAGAATTTCCTACTAGTAAGGTTCTTCTCTCTTTTCTTCTTAATGATACGGTTTGATCAAGTTTTTCACTTGATGATGATTTTTTTTTCTTTTTTTTTTACTTTCATGATTTTGCAGGATTGACCCCAGTCCTTCCTGATTGCAGGGTTGACATCTATCCTTCCTGATGACTGAAATTAATTGGATTTTCTTGATGACAGGGATGGAAAACTTGGTGCTTCGTGATTGCAGTGGTGACTTGACAATTCCCGATCGCAGGGTTTTGAAAATTTAGTGCTTTCTAATTGTAGGGTTGACCTGAAGACTCTTCTTGCTGAGAAGGTTGATCTTGATCTTCTCATTTATTTGTGATTTTCGTAATGGTATGGTTTATCTCATCTTTTTTTATGGTAGGCCTTTCTTGTTCTTCCTAATGATAAGGATTGAACTTTCTTTTTCTTTAAGAATTTTCTAATAGTTAGGTTCTTCTTATCTTCTCGTTTTAAGGTTAAAACCGTGATTCTTTATATATCATCAACTTAATGATTCTTTCTTTTTCCATAATCTTATTGGATTTCATTGAGGATTTTTCCTGTAACAATTAAAAAATATTTGCAATACTTTGAGGTTAATTGGCATACATGCATCCTTACCTGATTTGAAATATAGCTCCCCTCTTTTTGATTTCCTATTATCATAGGGTGCCTTTGTTTGCTATTCAAAGCATTCCTTATTCTTTTATGTACCAGCCCATTCATGTGCTAACATTCCACTCAAATGTAAGTGCAGTGCCCATCATGGGTTGTCCATGATGATTACTTCTTTCGTTGTTTATCAAGCATAACCATGCCCCCAAGTGTGGTGTTGCTTGATTCATCATAAAAGAGCTTAACCAATCATTCATCTTATGGATTCTCTCAAGAATTGTTCTCTGATTGGTTGTGTGCATCTTACCAACACCCATCAAGAGGTTTTTTAGTGTCGTCCTTATCTTAGATTGTTAATCAGTCACAGACTTGCCTCTAGTTGAAACAATATTATTTAAGCATATGTTATCATCAGCCTTATTGGAAACTATCTAGTTGTTCGGACATACATCTCATAGCTTGTAATAAAAGGCACTTTGTTATATGCTTAATGTTCTTCTCAATGGATTCCTCTCAGCTCATTTAATCAGATTGTGAAAAGAGATGTATTGGCATCATCAATGATGTTTAATCTATCACCTATATTCATGTGGTGGAGTGCGCATTTGGGCTTCAAAACAGATTGTTCTATAGTCAATCTTGGTTGTGTGTATCATTTCGATATTTATTTAAATGCAACTGCACGATAACATCTATTAGGATTCATAACCATATTTTATAGGGTAACCCAAGTGAAGACATGAAACTATCCTTCAAGTACAGCATTGTCCCACAGTTAGTCTTGGTGATGTGCATCTTTTCGACATTCATTCAAATGCAATTGTGTGATAAGATCTATCAGGATTCATAGTCATGTTTCGAAGGTTAAACCCAGATGAAAATGTCCTTCAAGTGTAGTGTCACTCTCATTTTCTACTGGAGTTTACTTAGATGATGAACTGTTTTTTAACAACATTGTCCCTAGTATGATCTGAACGTGCTCATTCTTTTGTCTATAATCAAGAGGCTTTTGTCATCATTAGATGTTAAACATAACTTTGATAAACTTTGTCGACTCATCGTTTGATTCTTTCTTTGCCCCTCAGTTGATATGAATGTTATTTCTCTTTAGGGTCCACTGTATTGCCCCCGGCTAATCAACTTTTCATAGAGTGTCGAGAAGTGTCAATGTCATTTCTTTCAAGGATTTTTGCAAATTCAATCAATGTTTTTCTTGTTTGATAATGTTTATTGTTCTAGAATTAACTCTCACATTTCAAAGAACATGTCTGTTTAAGTTTAATTGTTGAAATGAAATCATAGAGATGTCAGTTTTTTAAGGTATTTTTAAAAATCAAGCTTGTTTGGTTACCATTCAATACATGTAGTCCTTTGATTGTCTTGTATTTTGAAAAATAGAAAGTGACCCTTTGTAAGATTAAAATAGCTTTTTCTGTAGTTCTTTGTGTTAATTTTAATCTTTAATCCTGTGTATAACATTTGATGGTACATGATGAGGTGACTTTCTGTGAATTTTAAGGGAAACAAGATGTTCAAGTCAAAATTCAAGGCTTTATCAAGAAATGTTGTTTCTCTCAAGCACCTATTTTATCAGCATACATAATGACCAATAACTTTATTCATGAAATCACAATCTTTATGGAAAAACTCTTCAAGTTTTGAGAGCGTTATTTATCGATTTAGATTGCTTGCTTGATCAAAAAGAGCTTTTTAAAACATGTAATGTAGCATATGGTTTATGGCTATGAAAGAAAAGAAAAGAAAATTCATAAGCTCAAAAAGGTGTTTAAGGGTTTCAAATACCTATAATCAACATAAACTATTCATTAATTCTCTTTCTCTTGTTGTATTTGTAGAGGAAATGACATATAACCATATTAACTTTGAAGAATTCTCTTAACATGGGTCATAATACAAATCCAACTTTTCCTTTGATGAATAATTAGTCTAAATCATTTGATCATATTAGAGGCTTTATCCTATATACCAAAAGTCATGTTTCTAGCTTAATATTTTTTCTTAGTGTTGATTTTTGGCATTTGTTGTGTCTTTCCTTGATTGAAACTTCTTTTGCCTTTCCTAGACTTGATAGGCATTCTCTTTTCTTTATCTTTTACTTGCCTTTAAGTGTAGGTGATTTTCACTTTTTTGGCTTTCACATAGCCTTCCTCAAATTTTTCTTACATGTCCCCTAGTCTATGGCCTTTTCACAATCATTGGTCTTCCATTCCTAGCATTCTGTGTTGATTCTAACATTGTCTCTATATTTTCAACCAAAAATCCTCATTTGCCCCTAGTTTGGGGTGTGAACCATGTCAGAGTTTTTTTTTTAAGAAATATTCTATCAGGCTCAAAATGGGATTCCAAGTGATATATTTTAAGTATTGTGAAAAGAGTGAACAAAAATGACCTTTTGTCATTTCAAGCAATGTTAGTTCGAACTGGTAAATTTTGACATTATCTAGTGTAATGTTTTGGATTGGTAAAGAGTCATGATTCGTGAGTCCATAATTATTGAATCCCCTACCTGTTATTATGCATACTACTAAAACTTAGCTATATGGTGTGTGGTTTAATTTTATGTGTGAGATCCAAATTTGTTTGGTCACCTCATGCCATTTTAATGAACATGAAATCATTTTGTAATCAAAAGAATTTTAAAGCTTTCAGGATTGATCATTTTTAATTTTACATGTTGGGGTTCGATCAAAATATTTTTTCAAAATAAAATTTGAAAGAAACATTTATTTATTTCAAAACAATAATAAGACAAAGGACAAAAGCATAATCCATTAAAAGGTGAGGTATGGTCCCAAAACAAAAATGATGAACAATAAAATTGACAAAACAACATTTCTAATCAGCTTCTTCAACAATCATCCATATCTTGTTATCTCTTGTTGATAATGACCTATTGACAATATGGTTGTAGGTATCATCCTTCACAAAAATCCACCTGCCTCTTGCTCATCAACTTTGAGACTGGACCCTCAAAGTTCTTACAATTCTTCACATCTCATTCGGATTATATCATCTAGAGAATGGTGCTTTGGGGCGATGAAAATTTCAACGTTGGGTCCAACTGTGCTTTTTTCTTAGTGCCAAAGGTAAGTTGGAATGGGAAGCATCCATAGAGCAAACCCTTAACTAATTGTAGCATATCAATGTTTCCATTCTTAAAGTTGAAGAATGTCATGTTAGAAAAATATTCTTTTATCAGCATAACATCAGCATTGTAAAATGCCAAAAGACTTACGTGGGGTTCTTTCCTTGTTAAAACCCCTATGTTTATCAAATTCCTCTTACACCATTGTTTTATATTATGATCCTTCATGATCCATAGTTCCATGAAATTGCTCTCCTTGTCTATATAGGTCATGGCAAGCTTTCCTTTGTATTCAACAAGGTTCATATCTTTGTTATCACTATCCTTAGAGGCTAACGAGGAAAGTGGAAACAAACATTGACTCTCCCTTTTCACATCAAATGCAAATAAACTTTCTTCCAAGTGAGCCCATAAAGTGAGCCATTCACGGATTTTTGTCATACAACGAAGGAACTCTTTATGAGGTAACTTTACTTCATCTAACAACTTCAATTTCCAAGTTGCTAATTCAAACAGCTCGACTCTAATGCAATGGTACATATAGAATTCTTTATATGAGTGAAACCTAGGCTGCGCGACAATCTTGTATCGTAAAGGCTTTGACCTTTCAATCATTAAGCTAGATTCTATAGTATCATATCGTGTTTTTAGATTCGAGATCTTTTGTCATTGCTAGATAGAAGGGTTACACACATAATAACAAGGTCTATTATGTGCACAACAAAGTAGAACTCCTTGATTTGTTGATGACACAATCCCCACGTGTTCGAGAAAAAAAATCAAAAGGTATTTTATTATGAGGCTTCAAAGCGTCAGTTAAAACAAAGGAAACCTAATATTCGTTCTTGATCATGCTTTGGATAAGAAAACTAGAGACAATATTAGTTCTTTAGCTGTATAGCTTTGTGAAAAGGCACTCATAGGTTAATTTGTTGTACTCCTTAAAAAAAAGCCTACATTTCCTCATAGTTTCCATTGATGAGCGCGTCAAAACTTTATAAATGACATCTTGGCATAGGTCAACAACTCAGTCCATGGTAGAGTAGAGAATCCTATTACCACAAGCTATGTTTCTAGATTGGAGACTTGAGAAAATCCTTCCTGACATTGTTAGATGTCGGCAACTCTTTACTCTGGAAAGAAAAACAGAATTGGAGGACCTTTATTTCAAACTATGGGAATGCATATTTAATATATCAACATGTTTCTATACAATGAACTTGCCCTTCAAAGGGTGATATATGGTTATGATCATAACTCTTGTATGATGAAATAAGAATTTTGATTCTTGCTCAAACTCTACAACAAAAATTTCTTGAGTGATAGTCATTGTGTCACCCACAAGTTTTAAGTTTAAGATGCTTCAAGAAAGGCTTGCCTTAATGCAAAATAAAGATAGCACATACAAACTACGGACATCTTCTATTCATTAAGTGAACATGGGTAGGTTTTCTACCTGGTCTCAAAAGGGTCACATATCTTCCTAGTGACAATCTTCATAAAGACAATATAAGAGCGTTGCAAGAAATGATTAAGGCACGTATGCCTATCATTACCTAGCAGGCACTCAGATATGAGTTGGGTGTTTTATGTATCTGAACCCTGATTAATAGTCATAAAGTAGATCATTAATCCCCAACCTAACTTAGAAGCTTATGTGTGCTTGAAAAATAATACATGTGATGTGTGAGACAAGTCTATACAATACATGAACAAATATGTACAGAATTCAAAACATATAAGCAAATAACAAAAGGAAATGGATGTTAATAATAAACACATAAAACCAAACTATAAAACATAAAAATTAGATAAAAACAATGTTTGGTCCACAAGATTTCTAGTAGAGTTGTCATTATGTCGCACGTGTGTGGCATCGCTGTGATTATGTCCACTCTCGCATGTAGGTAATCAGGAAAATAGGGAAGACAAGAAATGCTTGTCTTTTATCCGTGAAAAGCGGGAATAAGAGTCACCACCTAGTATTTTGGTTACTAGAAAGCCTAACTGGTCTTAGAGATCGGGCACGAAGACTGGCTGCATAAAGAAAATGTATTAACACCCTAAATACGCCCTACATAAGGTATAAAATGCATTGTTTGATTGTCTGATAAAAGCTAAGGTATGACTGTGTTTTCTAATTGTTGGTCTGTTTAAGGTTTAAGAAAAGTCTTTCTTAGTAAGGATATCCTTATCTTATCGGGTAAAACCTAATCGTTCTAACGTCTATCGCACATAGGTGGCGTCACGGCAAAAACATCCACTCTCAAAATCAATGTATCTAATGTGGCAAATGTGGGGAGACAAGGAATTCTTGTCTTTTATTACTAGAAAAAATTGGAATGAGAGTCGCCACCTAGTATTTTGGTTACTAGGAACCCTAACTAGTCTCACAGATCGGGTACGGGGACTGGTTGCGTAAAGGAAAGGTATTAGCACCTCAAATACGTCCTACTTAAGGTAGGCTACATTGTTTTATTGTCTGATAAAATCTAAGGTTTTATTGTGTTTTCTAATTATCGGTCCATCCATGGTTTAAGAAATGTTCTTCTCGGTAAGGAGGTTGTTGTCTTCTCAAGTAAAACTAACCGTTCTCACGCCAACAAAAGAATTTAATATCTGAAATACGTCTTACGTATAAGGTCATAACCCCAGATATTAAAAGAAAACAAAATAATTTTTTTGAAATTTTTTGAAATATTGGCCAGTTCTCGTGACTTTAGTAAACTAGTTATTAAAGCCAAAATACATGCTAGAACTTTTTTTTTTTATGAAGATACAATATGATTATTATTTTTATTTTAGAGAGACTTGGCCGTATGCATGAAAACAATATATTTTTTAATTTTTAAATGTTTTGACAAAAATAAGATGTTTTAATACCGGATTTATATCTTTACAGTAAAAAAATACAAACCAATATTGTTCAAAATGCAATAACAAATTTGCAAAAAATCACGGATTTATTTGAAATAATTTTTGAACAATTTTTTTTTTCAGGCTGAGCCCAACCCAGCTTTTATAAATGGGCTGGACATAGCCACCCCGTGTGGCTGGGCTGAACCTAGCCAGCTCAGCCTGGTCATTGGCCTAAGCCAATGATCCAACATCCATCCATGCACGCGTAATATTTTACGGGTGCATGAACAATGTGAAAATAATTAAATTACCTTGTCACTCAATCCTTCTAGTAGATGGCAAGAACAAGGCGTTGCAACTGGAGCTGTTGATTTCATGTATTGGCTCCCTCACATTTTCTTTTTGTTTTTTCTTACATACTAACACACATCATTTTTGTTGCAGGGACTGAGAAGGGAAATGCACATACCTGGTTATGGAGAGGTGAAGACGGCGGTGGTGCTGTGTCCTCTGCTTCGTTGTGCAGACTCTCATTCTATTTTCCTTTTGCTCATTTGTTTTTTTTAGTTTCTTATTTTCTTCCTCCCTTTGTTTTCTCTAGTTTCTTATTTTCTTCCTCCCTTTGTTTTCTCTTCCTTATGCTCCCCTCTCCCTCTGCTTTTTTTTCTTTCTTCTCTTGTCAATGTCACCTCTCTGTTTTTTCTTTGCTGTCTCGTTCTCCCCTCCTCTTTTCTCCCCGTTTTCTTTCTGCCCCTACTCTCCCTTACTCTTCTTCTTTCTCCTTTTTTGTTCTCCTCACCGTCTCGTTCTTTTTTTGCTGTGTTTCTGCCCTCCCTCTCCTCTGTTTTTTTTCTCTCGCTCCCTCCTCGTTTTTTTTTCCTCCCTTTTTCGATCTTCTTCTCCTGCTTTTATAGGCCAGAGACAGCCTTGTGTTGGTAACGGACGACTTGTAATCTGCATGTAAAGGGATCAAGCCTTAAAGCATGCTCCATAATGGACGCCATGCTACAGAAAATGCCTCAGCCTTTACTGCTGAAAAACGACTGCATGGAAGAGATAATGAATAGCGTCCACGAAACGGCGCCATTTCAAAATTCAAATAGATACTTCTGATTTGGTCATTGAATTTTTTGCAATTTTGTAATCAAGCCCCCCCAGGAAATATTGTAATTGGATCCCTTCATTTTAGCGTCTTTTCCAGTTTGATTCTAGGTTTCTGATTGTTTCAATTAAATCCCTAATTGACCATCAAACTTCAATAATTATACAATTAAGCTCTTGATTTGAACAAATCAACTCTTAAAAATTATAATTGGACATCAGAACTTTAATTTCTTCCAATAAAAGCCTAAATTGACTTAAAAATTATTTTTTCTTACAATTCAACCCTCCATAAATTCAATTAAACCTTAGATAAAATTTAATTGAGTCCATAAACATCTGATTTTGGACTTTTCTTTCTCAACTTGAATTTTCTTTGTCAACAGGGCTTTCATTAGTTAAAAATATATTGTTAAATTTCAACCTTTTGTATTTTTGAACCTTAACCAATTTTGGCCTCTTTTTTTGGCATTCCAGCATCCTTTTTCTCGCTCCTATTATTTTTTGGATTTCTTTTGAATATTTTTTTATATATCTTTTTTGTATTTTCTCATTTATTTTTGTGTGAACCCAAAAATAGGTAACAACAACATCAATAATAATAATAATAATAATAACTACCTTTTTAATATCGGGAATATGTTTTATGTATAAATTCATATTCCTAGATACTAAAAGAAAACAAAAAAATTTTAGGTATTTTTTGAAATATTGGCTTAGTTCTCATGGTTTTAATAAACTAATTATTAAAGCCAAAATGCATGCTAAATCATATATTTTTTAAATTTTTGTTGTATGAAAATACAATATGATTTTTTTTTCTTTGAGAGACTTGGTTATATGTATGAAAACAAGACATTTTTTATATATATAATATTTTGCAATGTTTCGACGAAAATCGAGTATTTTAATACTAGAATTATATCTTTATGGTATAAAAATATAAACCAATATTAAATAAAATTGATAGAGAAATACGTGGGAAAATCATAAATTTTTTCGAAAGGATTTTTTTGGATTTTGTTTTGCTTTAGGCCGGACTCGGCTTAGCCATTTTCACCTAGGCCAGCATTGCCCAGCCTAGTGAATAGTGGAGAGTGAATTAATTCACTTTTCACTATTCACTTTGCTAAATAGTGGTGATGACGGAGCAGAAGAAGAAAAAGGAAGAGGAGAGGGGTGGGGGAAAACGGACTGGGAGGTGCCTCATGATGGTGCTATTGATGGTAGTGGTGGTAGTGGCAAATCACGGCTGTAGATGATGGCATTGTTGTTGGGGAGGGGGGGGGAGATGTTACTGCTCTTATCTTCTTTTATATCTTTCTCTTATTATCTGCTTACTCTTCTCATTTGCGCTTCCTTTCCTTTTCTTTCTTATTCCTCTCTATTTCCTTTTTCTATTTCTTTGTTATCTCTTATTCTTCCCTCTGTTTTTTTATGTTTTTTTTTTCTTTTGTTTCTCTCTTTCTCTCTATTTTTCTTCATTCTCTTCTCTATAATCTCACACCTCTTTTTTCCCCCTCCCTTGCTCCTCTCTCTCCCCTGGTATTTATAAGGGGGGAGGGGGAGCACTACCCCTGTCTAGTCATGGCGCAGGGTAGGGAGGTCAAGGTGGCCTCTATGCAGCTGTCTTAGAGCCGCTTGTAGGGCATGACTCTCCTGGCTTTTTTCATCATGGTGGGAGGCCATGAGGGGGTGTGGCTAATCCCATTCATCTTTTCCACTTCCTCTCTCTTTTTCTCCCTCTCCCTCTAAAAAAACATTTTTTAATTAGGCCATTAATACCTCTTTTCTATTGTTTTTCTTGGTTTTTCTTTTAGATGAGTTTTTTTATTTATTTTTTTGTGTTTGTTTTCAATAGCTAGAATCTTTTCGAACTTGATTTCTAAGTTTGATTGTCTATCTATGTGAAAGTTTTATATCTCCAAATTTAGAAGATTTTATCATTTGAATAAAAAAATTGATTATATCTTGTTGTTTAGAATTAATTGACATTCACACATACTTTAGGACATTTGAAATTTGTTATTAATGATAATTGATAGTATGGCCTATTCCTCTGATGATCATGATAACAAGATATTTGGTTAAAGAAGTTCAGGGATCTTTGAGTTTTGTCAATGAAAAAATAAGATGTTTAATGAATCATGATTTATCAATGTTGTAAAATGTTTTGTTAAATCTCTTGTAAGTTTCCATTTAAATAATATAAAAGTAGTAATTTATTTTGTGGTAGTTTAATGTTAATGAATTTTTCACTCTTTTAAAATAGCAAATCATTCTTCACATAGCAAAGCATGTGTGTTTTGTTTGGAAAAATATTAAAATTAATGTTTTTTTTATATATATATTTTTAGAAGATTTTGAATAGGTAATATGAATATTAAAAAAAATCTAAAAAAAATAAAATATCACTTGTTAGTTGTGTGGTTTGAAGTTTAGCAGCGGAGTTCCTCGAATCCCTTATGGCTGTTGGTTCTTGGTATTCGCATTCAAGTGTTTCGACCCTTCACTGGCAAGCCTACACTAGGCAGAACTAACATTTGGGATCACGTGATTGGGGTTAGGTAGCGTGACGGGGACTGATTGCTAAGACCAACCAAACACACTAACACGTGGAAATGAAAAAAGTGGAGAACACTATATATATGGTACGTGTGACATGCAATTTTGTCAGCTTCTTTCTTCTTTTTCTTTTTAATGGATGCATCCCAATCACAGCAAAATGCACGCAGCAAAATGGAAGTCTCTCATTTCATCTCTGTAGCTAATTAGAAGCAATGGTTTCCACCTGTTCATCGAGTTCTCGTCAGCGCCCACTTTCATATGAATAAAATACATATATTTTATCATCTTTTAAGCATATTTCTTTTTCTCTCTTTTTCCTTCTTTATTCACAAGCACAATTAGTCCACCTTCACCACCTTTACAATTAGTGGTAAAGAGACTTAATAAAAAAAAAATGAAGAATATAAGGACAAATTATTGGTAAAACCCATTGTACCTATTTTGAAAGGTTTGCCAACAATGAAGGGCTCGTCAACAAGACTATATTTAATTGTATTTATTGTCAAATGAAAAATATAACAAACATAATTATTAATAAAATAGAGATTACAAGCCATCATATTAGATAGTAAAATAGAGTTAATAGAAGGCTTCAATATATGATTGTGTGTGTGTGAAATTCCTTTATGTACATATATTTTAAACAGATTCATTAAATTTATTCACTAAGTGACTATGCGTGATGCGATTGATGCTTAATTTTTAAATTAGTTAAAAATAATTTTAAATAGTCATATATAATAAAGATGGGAACTTTTTTATTTTTTATTTTTTAAAAATTCTATCATAACTAAAATAAATATTTATAATAAAACAAATGATAATTCTATATAAAACAAATGTATCCCTGAAGTAAAAAATATATATTATTTCTTATATATGCATTTCTTTTCCATTTTGGAAAAAAAATCTTCTTTATTAGTAGCATCATGTTTCTTTTTAGAAAAACTAAATAAAGCCAATTAAAATAAATAAATATTCATAAGAATTTTGAAATTTTAAATTAAGAAAAAAATATGCATTTTTTTATCTCAAATCTTATTCCTTATTCTTGCATTTCTTTTTCTTTTTCTTTTTCTTTTTTTGTTTCAACAAAAACATATCATTTTTTTTATTAGAAACATGTTTTTTTTTAAAAAAATCATTATGATTTGAAAATAAATTTTTAATAAAAGAATAAAAATAGATATTTTTATAAATTTACTACAACCATATGGCATAACCAAAAGAATATTTAATATGAGAAAATTGAATGAAAATGACAAAAAGTTAATTGTTATTATTAATATAAAAACTCTTATCTTAATTCAAATTTATGGCAAAATCGGATAATTCCTCAAATATTACCTTAATGATTTTAATTAAAGAGTATTTTACTATAATAAATAAATAATTAAAAAAAATTAAAAAAAAAGCACCAAAAGAATGAGGCTAGACCTGCATACTTGGCCAATTAAAAAAAGCCAAGTGCTTGTGGGCTTAGAATATCAAGCACACGCGTCTAACCTATTGAAAAAAGTATAGGTATGTCTAGGTCTGGAAGATTAGGCTTCTTCTTCTTCTTCTTCTTCTTCGTTTTAAATTTAAGCAAATGACATATCGTTTGCTAAAGCAAACATTGTGTCGTCCTCTATAAATAATTAGGGTCACCTTGGTTGAATAGTTTCAAAACCCAAATTGACTTGGCTGAATCAGGTCCTAGTCCAGTCTAGGTTGAAGAATAAATGGGTGGTGGAATAGACTCGGTTTGATTCGGTCAAAAATCCAAATTAACTCGCAACCTGGTTAACATTATGAAACCTTGTCCAAATCTAATCTAAACAATTGATGGATTTCTTTGGAAAAAACTAGGTTTTTGACCTATAAGAGCTTCATTATTGTCAACATAATTCAATAAGCTTTTAGAGAAGAGTCAGGGGCTAATCTTCCTTTTACTTTTAGGTTGATAAAGGAAATAATAAGACAAATGAAGGAGATACGAAGAAGTGGCTTGGCCAAAAGAGAAGGAAGCTTTTTAAGCAACTCAACCAAGATAAACCAAGTACCAAAGATTTATTAGAGAGATGGATTGAAATATACAATGATGAAGGAAAATCAAAAACAAAGAAGAAGAAGAAGAAGAAGAAGAAGAAGAAGAAAATTGAGTAAAAAGAGATTTGTAGAGGTGTTAGGAATTAAAAGTGAAAATCTTGATAAAAATCATATTAGGGTTTTATTTGGGATTATCAAGTCGAACAAGATATAAATGGGTTTACAAGCCCATGTTCTTATGGTTTTGTTTGGGTTGTTACAAAATCTCTCAATTGCTAAAAATATTTTTGGATTTTAAAAACTATTTTTGTTTGCTGAAAAATCAAGATAGGGGTATTCTGGATTCTAAAATCCAAACTTGAACTCATTTTTTTTTAGAAAAACACCTCGAATACATCATATGAACTTCAATAACCTTATTTAGAACCCTAAAACACCATATAAGCATTCTAAAAACTCAAGATAAAACTGAATTTAAACAAACTTTACGGTTTTCGATCTACTTTTCTTAAAATAATTAAACGATCAAACTACCTCCATCAAATTTCTTTCTTTAAGATGAACTTATTAGTACCAAGATGTTTGTTTTTACAAAAAGAAAGTGGTTGACCAAAACATTCTCTCTTCTCAACTTTTATGAAAAATTTCTCTCTTTTCTCATAACTATCAAGGATTCAAACATAAGGAAAATGAAGTTTAGGATCGAAACATAAACATTAAAAACTATATGGACCAAACATAAAGATTTCTAAAAATCCAAGGACTAAAATGTAATTTTTTATGCAAAAAAACCTCAATTTGGTTTTTTATTATTATTTTACTATTCAAATAAACAGGAAAAGATATATTCCTTTCAGTTTATAGTGTATAGTGATGACTTTAAAAACACTCATATGATATGTGCAACTTGTTAAGCCTAGTTAACAATTTAATTATATGCTAATTACATGCTCTATTTTATGTTTAACTATATATCTATATACCTTCATTTAGTATGAAATATTTTTATTACAATATTAAGATTATAATGACCTATTAATTATCAATTAAGAAAAGCATTAATTGATAATTAAATCAAGATTTTATATTTCCTATATCACATGAAAAATTGAATCAAACATCATCATTAAACATAATGCATTCTTGTATGGAGACTTAAATAAGGAGGTTTATATGAAATTTCCACTAGGTTCTTCTACTTCAAATGACTTGTAAACTTAAAACGAGCTTATATGGTCTGAAACAGGTTTCTAGACAATGATTCTCCAAGTTGTCTTTATATTTTCTGTATTTTGGTTTCAGTCAGGCAAAGTCAAATTCCAATCTTTTCATTAGACAAACATCAACCAGCTTTATGGCATTGTTAATATATGTTGATGATGTTGTTATAGCTTCAAATGATCTTACATAAATAGCTACTGTGAAAAGGTTTCTTCATGAATCTTTTACTATAAATGATTTGGGTGAGTTGAAACACTTTCTAGGCATTGAAGTAGCCAGATATGCTAAAGGTATTGTTCTTTGCCAAAGAAAGTTTGCTTTGGATGTGTTGGAAGATAGTGGTTTTTCTGGTTCTCAACTCATTAGCTTTCCTATTGAATCAAATTTGAAACTCACTACTAATGATCCTAGTCCTTTATTATATGATCCTGCATCCTATCAAAGACTTATTGGCATACATCTTTATCTCATAATCACACGACCAGATTTATCATATACAATCTAAGGTCTTAGCTAGTTTATGTTCAATCCTTATATAATGCATTTACAAGCCGCAAAGAGAGTCCTTTGATATCTTAAGGCAACCCCTGGTTGAGGCTTATTTCTCAAAGTTGATTCTGATTTGCATTTAAAGACATATTCTGATAGTGATTAAGGTGGTTGCATTGATACTAGGAGGAGTGTCACTGGTTTTCAATTTTCCTTGTGGATTATTGATTAGTACTTAAAAGTGTATTTTTATCAATATTTTATATCATCATTTTACACTTGAAGTATCAATAACTCATTAACTAAAACATGTTTTATAATAACAAGTCTAATACTATAAAATACCTTAATATATAGTAAATGTTCATCTTAAATGCAAGCCTATCACATAAAATAAAAGGATTGATTGATGAGTTTAAGTATTGAAATTGAAAGGACAAAAAGAGAGCTAAACTTAGAAAAGAGATATTGGTGCAGTCCAAACTAGAACATTGTTTGGTAATTGGGTCATATCTGGAGCTGTAGATCTCAGATTTAGGTCTGCTTTATATAGATGAAAAGATAAGACATATGCCTAAAACTTTTATATGGAGTCCAAGATTTAAAAAGGTTTTTTTCAAGTCTAAATTATAGCAACAATGGAGAAGTCTGAATCTATCCTGCAGTCTAGACATTGTTTAGTGTTTAGATCATATCTCGAGTTTTAGAAGTTCAAATGACCTCAATTTTTTTTTCCTGGAAAGCTGAGACAATTTTCTAGAATTTTCATGAGTGAAGGTGGTTCAAATTCTGATGTTAGCAATGATGTTTTGTTCAGACAAGAAGATAAGAATTGTCATCAAGTTAAGATGTGGCTACCCACTCAACAATTATTCATCAAATCAATAGTTTCAAATTTTGGCCTATAAAACAAGGCATTTACCATGCATTTAGGTATCTTGATGTTCAGATCAAGATCATACTCTTGCTCTCTTTCTTTATATTTTTATAATGTTTAAATTTTATTTTATGTTATATTAATCTCTTGTTTATGCTTTTCATTTTCTTTCCATAATTATGTTCTTATCTTATTTATTTATGTTTCTTTCTTTCATTATGTTTAGCTAAATTTATTATGTCAAGATGAAAAGGTTACACTAATGGTGTAAGAATAAGTATAGTATAAACTCAACATAGACTTTAATGCTTGATACTAACATGTGTTATATTTATTATCTTGCTTACTCTTAATACCTTGTTTATTAAATGGTTAATCTAGATTTGTGTTGAACAACCTTGGTACAACAAATACTTGATATTTTCATAACCCAACTGTATGGTATGACCAACACCTGTACTATGAAAGGAACTTGATTTGTTATTAACATAAGTTATTACCATGAATACCTGATAATATTTACAAGTATTGGCATTACTCGAATAAGATAATTAATGTAATCATATTAACAATTTATAATTTGATTGGAACCTCCTTTGTGTGTGGTTTATAGTTGAATAATAAGAGTTTATACTACATTTGTTTGAAGTATAATTAGTGGATTCTTTAACCTTGACATTTGTTTTTATCATTATTTAATCCTCACATTAATCTTACATTTCACAGTCCTCTTTATAACTACTACTACCACTACTACTACTACTATTATTATTATTATTACTATTATTATTATTATTACTACTACTACTACTACTACTACTATTGTTGTTATTGTTATTGTTATTGTTATTGTTGTTATTGTTATTGTGTTGTTGTTATTTATAATTTATATAGGTCACCTCCTTATGGTTCGACCCCGGTCTTGCCGGGTTATTTATTACTTCGACACTCCTGTACTTAGGAGAAAACATCAATCTTTTGATCGTATTAATTATCTAGTATCTTGGAAATCAAAGAAGCAACATGTTGTCAGTAGGTCCTTGACAAAAGCTGAATGTAGAGCTTTAGCAACTACCACATGTGAGCTTCAATTGTTAGTTTATTTGTTGGTTGATTTCAAAGTAACACATTCTCAGGCTGCATTGTTATATACTAATAGCAAACCTGCTTCAGAAAATTACTTCCAATCCAATACACCATGAAAGAACTAAACATATACAACTAGATTGTCATCTAGTTAAGGAGAAATTACAGAAGTGTTTGATCAAAATCATTCATCTTCCTTCCAAGTTTCAATTGGCTGATATTCTCACCAAATCTCTTGATTGTCTTAATTTTCATCATCATCTTAGCAAGATGGGAATGATAAATATTCATTCTTATCTTGAGGGGGGATGTTGAAATATACAAAATGAGATTAATAAATTGGAGTTAAAATCTGTAGCTAATCACAGAGTAGTTAGTAGTTAGTAGTTAGAGTTAGTTAGAGTTAGTTAGGGTTCGTTACTAAAAGATTAAAGTTAGTTATACCAGTTGTAAATTTGTTGAAAATTCTGTGTATATATATAATATCTTGTAGAAAAAGGCTAATAAATAATAAAGAAAAGAGAATTCTTTTCAATAAGAATATGTCTTTTTTTCTTCTCTCGTGTTCATATTTCTCTTTTGTACATATTATTTCTATATAGTTTTACAAATAAGGCCAATTTTGACTGCTTGTTGGAGCTTCATGGCTCCAATGCCATATAATAGAATAGAGATGGATATATGCACAAGAGGAGATGTTTTCCACATTTATGTTTTATAACATGAGGTTTGAGAATGAAAACGAAATCCCTTCTTAAATTTGAAATCTTTTCTTTCGGGATTTTGAAATCACTAAACGACACATTTTGTTTGATAAAGTCGTTTTTTGTGGACTTAGCTAATAAAGTTAACTAATGTAATTTTATGAGTTTACCATATTTAAATGAATGGGGAACAATTGTGCAAAATTGTATGATATTGTCAAGTAAGAGGCAAGAAAAGCGGCCGAGCCATTTAATTTATCTTGATTTACGATGCCAAAACAAACAATGGTATCAACTCATAAATTTATGTAAAAGCTTTTCAACCAAGAATACCCTTTGTTTTTGCTCTTGAAGGTTCATAGATTGCAACACTTAATTATCAAGTTGTTTTGTACGCGCAGTAACTTTTCGTTCCCTGGGACCCTTTATTTCCAATTTTCAGTGGACTGCAGAACTTAATTATTTCGTCCTCCAAAGTACAATTTAGTTTCAACTCATCAAACATTTATTTATTAGGCTGGGACGTTATTTCCAAATAAAAGATTTTTCTGAGTCTACCTTTGTAAATATAAAAAAATTCTTATCTATTATTAATATAAAAAATTAAAATAAAAATCGTTGTTTTATTTTTTTTATCACCAAAAATCCTAACTAATTTTAAAAATCGGATATAAAAACTAGTTATGTAAAGAGAAAGTATTAGCACCTCAAATATATCTTACATAAAATAAGCTGTATTATTTTATTGTCTAATAAAAATTAAGATCTTGTTGCATTTTTTAATTTTTAATCTGAGTTCTTCTCGGTAAAGAGATCCTTATCTTATCGGCTAAAAACTAATTGTACTAACATCATATAAAAAAATACTTTTTTAATATCGTGAGTACGTTTGAGATTTTTTTTTCTCCAATCAATTCAACTTTTTTCTCAATTTTATCCTTATATTTTTTTTACCAGTTAGCTGGGTTATTTTTCAACAAACCAAGTTGACTGGCTCACATCAAACTAATTCTTACAGAGTTTAATTTTAAACTTGATCAAGGCTAAGAGCCGAGTTGAGAATTTTTGTATTAATTTCATTATTTTTTTCTCAAATTCATCCTCATATTTTTTTTTTTTTACAGATTAGTCAGGTTATTTTTGGACCAACTAAGTCGACTGGGTTATGTTAAAACAACTTACATACTATTTAATTTTAAATCTTAGCCATAAGATGTTAGGTCAAAAGTTTTTTCCCTGTTAATTTCATCTAAATTTTTTTTAATTTTATCTTTAAATTTATTTACAGGTCGCTTGAATTTTCTTTGAATATACCAAGTTAATTAGGCAATATTGAAGTAATTTTTATATTATTTAATTTTAAACTAGAAAAAAAATATAAAATTTCAAGATTGACATGCACAGCTAACCTTAATAAAAATGTAAATAGTTCTTCATGAATTTTATATTTGAAATTTTTATGATTCAACCGGTAAGATAGCGCTGGCTGTGAACTAGTTTCTTCTAAAGCTTCACGTTCTCATCTGCCAGTCGAGGTACAAACATGCAACAAAGCCCAGCTACTACACCTACCAATCTTTACCGATACATACATAACTTGAACCAGCCTTTCTTTTGGCGAATATCCCATTAGACAGTCTTTTGGTATTTTAGCCACCCCTCTCTCCCTATATATATATTTATATATATTCTCTATTCCGGATAAGAGGGTGTTTAATATTATTATTTTTATTATACAAGAGAATTGCATTAAAAAGAAAAGGAAGAAATAGAAACATCTTTACCAAGAAAAACATGAATGGTCATTCTCCAAATGCATGGGAAGGCAGTCGGGTCATGGTTATCGGTTCAATGGGGTTCATTGGCGGGTTCATAGCCGAAGCTAGCCTCGAATGTGGCCACCCCACTTACCTTCTGATCCGGCCTGAACTGGCTTCCCTTTCTAAGGCGTCCACCATCAAGTCTCTCCAAGACAGGGGAGCTACC
The DNA here is from genome assembly GCA_018804465.1 of Populus tomentosa. NCBI lineage: Eukaryota > Viridiplantae > Streptophyta > Magnoliopsida > Malpighiales > Salicaceae > Populus > Populus tomentosa. Next base: position 20,657 of record JAAWWB010001283.1, read on the forward strand.
ACCATATACGTAACCAACGCATATCTTGTGGCCTTTTTTTATTTTTACTTGGTCTTTATTTTAATGCGCACACAGCCGCAGGTGTAATTAATGTTCATGTGTGTGTGTGTGTGTGTGTGTGTGTGTGTGTGTCTCTGTGTCTATATATATATATATATGACTCGGGTGATTGTGATATCAGGGCTCTATGAAAGATCAAGATGTAATGGAGAAGGTGATTAGAGAACACAAGATTGAAAATGTGATATCAGCTGTTGGTGGTGCAAGCATAGCAGACCAAGTCAAGCTTGTTAATGCCATCAAGGCAGCTGGTACTGTAAAGGTAATTAATGTCTGTTACTCTCGAGTATGTTACTTGACGAGTTACAATGGGCAGATTTTGTCAAAATTACACGTGCCAACAAACGAACACTGTTGCCCGTCGTCAATATATCTTGTGGGTGTCCTTTTATATGCATTCCCAGACATCTGAAATTAATGGAAACTCGCAAACGTCGTTATCAAACTGTGATCCCAACGTATTTGGGAAGCCATAGATTTGAGCCTCTCTTCTTAATGTAGTTTAGGGTTAGGGGGGGGTGTTGAAGAGCACAACCTTTAAATGATTATAAGAGAATCAAGGATAGACATGCTCTTTTGATGAGGAAATACAATGTCTGCGCGCAGAGATTTTTGCCATCTGAGTTTGGCCATGACATAGACAGAGCTGATCCAGTGGAGCCAGGGCTTACCATGTACAAAGAAAAGAGACAAGTTAGACGTTACATTGAAGAAGCTGGGATTCCCTACACTTACATTTGCTGCAACTCCATAGCTGCCTGGCCTTACCATGATAACACTCACCCTGCTGATGTTACTCCACCGTTGGATCGCCTCCAAATCTACGGTGACGGAACAGTTAAAGGTGCATCCTAACGGCTATATATTCTGTTGATTTTATTTTTGTCAAGGAATATGATTCGAATGATTAATATGGACTTATAATTCACAGCATATTTTGTTGCCGGTTCTGATATCGGAAAATTCACAATAAAATCAATTGATGATAATCGAACACTCAACAAAACTGTTCATTTTAGACCTCCAAGCAATCTGCTAAGCACTAATGAGCTTGCCTCTTTATGGGAAGAGAAGCTTGGATACAAGCTGCCCAGAGTCACCATCACAGAAGATGATCTACTTGCTGCTGCTAGAGGTTGGTTTTAAATATAACTGCCAGCATTGTCTTCTGGGTTAAACTTGTTTTTAAAGGTCATTTTAAGAGCAAAACCAGAGTCAAATATCCATTTACCAAGCATGTCCCAGTTGTTTTCACAGCCAGTTTTCATGAATGCAGAGACGCAGATTCCACAGAGCATAGTTGCTGCCATTACTCACGACATTTTCATAAATAGCTGCCAAATAAACTACAGCCTGGATCAGCCAAATGATGTTGAGGTGTGCTCGCTCTATCCAGAGTTGCCATTTAGAACCGTTGATGAATGCTTCAATGATTTTGCCGTAAAGATGATCAGCAATCCGACACTCGTTAACAAGCCTGCGAACAAGAATGGCACCATGATGCCAAATCCTAAACCAGAAGCTTTATTTATTACAGCATGATATTCGGGAGAACATATCCCTTTCTTTCTCGTGTTTTTATGTTTGCGACGGAAAAACTATTGATATATTCTTCTGCTATCAAATCTAGCAAAACCTGTTTCTAGCAGAACTTTGTTTGTATGTTATGAGGGTGCTGCGTTAGCAATAATACTGCATTTTTCTATAACTATTTGGCTTTCTAAACAGTTCAGTCTACGAAAAAGTTGTGAACCATCACATGGGCGTACATCAAATTGTTTATAAAGAAAGTCACGTCCCTGTCGTCTGCAAATAACGTGATAGGGCAACCCCGGCACTTGCTGATGAGAAAAACATTTCTAATAGACTTCTGGCATTAATATGAAGGACACTGGGAAACAAATTGGTTTAATGCAAACACTAAAGATGTCAAGCAGCAGCTGATAGTACAGATTAATCAAACAAAACACACTCTTGTGTTTAATGCTCCAAAACCGACTTCTAAATTTGACAGTAGAGTAAATTAAAGACTAGACTCCAGGTCTTAGAAGAATGCCTGATGGCTGTCTTCGGCTGTTTTGTATAATAAACTTGCATAGTTGGGTGTTCTCGTTTTCTGACGTCCCTACAGAGGAAAGCAGATTTTCCTTTTTTTAACTTGCTTCTCCCAGTATAGGTCGAAGGTGCCATCAATATGATGCGGATTCTCAAACTATCACTAGTAAGGTAACATGCAAATCTTGCCCATGAAATCAAAGTACCCAAACAGTATTTACATTACAACTTAGAAGAGTATTTCAAGCATCCACTGCCAAAAGAAAATATACACAGAAATAAGCTCTTATATGTTTAGTGGGTATATGTGGCACGGCAAATACTTTTCAGCATCTAGCACCAATAAAGACAAACTATTTACATTTTTTTTTAATGAAAAAAAAAAAGGAAAGGAAAGGTGCTAGCATCCGTGTTCTCTACATGTCCTAATGCACAATTATGTTAATTTGAACAAGCAGAACGCACAGAAGTAAAAGTTCTGGTCAGCTGTAAAAAGAACTTCCCTGCTAAAGCTGTTATACCTTATCTGCACACTCCAATTCATCATCCATATTACAAAACGCTGGAAGCTAAACATCATATACAGATAAGCGCTCCTCAACAGAGACACGACAAATTGGACATTTTTTACACCTCTCGCAGCAGGTGCTGCAATGCATTTAATAATCAATCAGCATTACAGTAAGGGAGGGGAGAAGAAAAATGAACTTCATATTTTAGCAGACATCAAGATAGAAACCATACCTGCAAAGGATACGATGTCTACACGGGAGCAGAACCACACTGATCTCTCCCTCAAAGCACACCCTGCATAAAACTTTTTCCTGACCAGTACAACAAAATAACATTTAGATATCTCACGTAACAGACTAACATAATAATGCAAATTCAAGTAACAGACTATCTCAAGCAAACTCCCATAATTTACAGACAGCAGACACAGGATCTTTGGCAATGCATGAAGCTTTTTCATACTTTATTTCAGACAATTAAAGTTTTTGATACACAGATGCTCCTTTGAAGATCTACACTTGAGAAATATTCATTGGAGATCTAAATTCCAAGATATTATGTGCACTAAGATATACTTCTGTTTAATAACTAATTGGAGCTTGGCACTAAAATTTCGCATGATACAGATGTTTTTTTTCATGTATGTATAATGTTTTGACAGTATTATTGCAATTATTGTAATCCAACAAGTATAATGCAATTGACAAACTGGAGACAGAATTTCATGTTCCAGATTAAAATAACTTTCATTTAGATAATCTATTTCAGTTAAACCAAAAGGAATTCTGTTTAGGAAAACAAAAGTTTTCAAAACAGGGTGCTTAAATTGATGCATTCAATGTTGCCATCATCTTCAGCATAACATCGATATTCTAAATAACTATAAGAAATGCTTCGGTGAGATTAATTTATAAACATAAACCACGTATTCTTCCCTATATTTGTCTCAAATTACAAGAATACACATACCTGCATGCACTAAGGAACAGTACATGTTTCTTTCAGGCTCCTATTCAACTTTTATTTGAGGACTAACTAATGTCCACTAGAATATTATGCCAAAATTCAGAATTACTGCCTTTACCCATTTTGAACTCATTTTAGTTCATCAATAAACCTAAAAATTGACATAGATTTACATATTACAATTTTCAACCCTTGGTAAAACATGAATTGAACTGATCCACAAGGCAGAACTAGGTAATGGAACTAAGAATGTTCAAAATCATAGAATAAGGGTCCTGCCCTAAAAAAGAAATGAGTGATGGTTCCCAAGAATAGAAATTATAGTTATTCCTGTGTTCCAGACCATGTCCTTTGATTATGAAACTATAAGCAAGCATGGGAGTAGTATTACATTTTGAAGTCTTTCAACTCCTGCTGGCTGTATTTGGTGATTCTGTCTGCTCACCAAGAGCTGCTTGAAGCCTCCATACCTGAAATGCAAGAGATTCATGCAAGAAAGCAAAGGTGGACCTATAAAGGGTCAAACTCAATGTTTGCAGTGGCCAATAAAAAATCCATGGTTGGATCCAAGAGTAAACAAAGAGATAGGGAGAGTATGCTTATATATATAAGTGTACCTTGTCTTGCAACAAATAGAATACAAAGAAAAACAATGAGGACTTTTATTACCTCCTCAGCTAGATCCTTTTTAGGCAGTTTCTTCACTATCTCAGGAGGATAACCACAGAAAGTATTATAACTACATATCAATG
>JAAWWB010001287.1:0-25011 GCA_018804465.1 Populus tomentosa
TAGATTCCATTAGGTTTTATTTTTTACCTTGCATTTAAAAGGTGGTAAAAATAAAGAGCACCTGATAATTAGAATTTATATGCTTATGTGTTTATTTTATTATATTTGTTATCAAGTCATGATGACACCTTTTTCAAGGAAAGGATTTCTATGTATTCATTTTTTTTTATTTTACTATACCTTTTTTCTCTATATGCATTATATCTAGAGATTTTTTTTTCTATTATTAATGTGTGTAATGCAACTGGCCCTAGGCTAAGTGTTGGAGAGGTATTGTTAATTGAGTTCATTTTCCTTCTATTTACCCAATCTTTGATAGATCAATTATGAGGTTCTTAAGACCATTGGCTTTAGGTGGAGACGCCTTAACTTTATAGATGATATTTGATCATTTTTCTCGTATTATCTCATAGGGAGACCCCTATCCCACATTGCAATGTGAAATGAAGTTAAGTTGCTTCAATGATAAGATAGCTACTCCACTAGGAAGGATAATTTTTTAGTTACGTTATGCATGCATATCATCAACATCATTTCTATGTTTATGCTTTTATGTTTATATGATTTGTATTCTTTATGCTGTTCTAAATAATTGACTTGTATGTTGTGTTCATTTACATGCTATGTTGTATTCTTGCTAAAGATCAAAATTGTTTGTTACCATCTTCTTCACTTTAAATTCAACAAAACCCACAAAACAAAGGCTTTATTGGCTTCCTTATGCTTATATTTATGCCTTATGCTTATATTTATGCCTTATGCTTACCATTAGATTTGATGCTTTTGGTTGGAAAGAAGATAAAGGTGTATGCCTACTTGAATTTTAGTGTCAAAGATTAAGAATAGTCTTTCCTCGTGTGCTACCACCTACTATGATTAACAATTTGATGAGTTAAATAATGCTTTGTTATATATAGCAAGCACTGCTCACAATGCTAGACTGGAAAGCCTTTTAGAGCACATGAAAGCTATGAAAAAACCATGTTTACTAGCTAATATAGCTAAGGATTTGGTTTAGCTAGCAAGGGTCTGGATGTTATAAAAAGTTTATCTAATATTCTTCAAGAGTGTTGCCTTCAAAATTAGCACACAATTAAGATATTGAGTGTGTCTACTTTTAAACCTTTAAATTATAGAAAATACTAAAAGGCATAAGTGATTCATTGTGGAGTAAGATTCATTATACTGTGATTTTTTATAATGTAATAATGTTTTTGCCCTCTATAGTATAAGCCAATGATGCACGAAATAGAGAGAAAAATGGTCTTTTCATGAGATTCATTTGGTATTGTCAAATTGATCAGGATTAAATCAATCATCTTACTTTTTCTAGCACAATAAAAAGACTAAATTACCCTTAGAAAGAAAAAAAATTGCCTGATATCCAGAGGTTTCTTGGTCTTTCATTTTTTAAATAGTAAAATGACTAAATTGCCTCTAATAGATAAAAAAAAAATCCTAAACTTATTGTTATGATCTTTTTTGTATTTTCATTATTTTTTTTTGTAATTATCAAGTGGGCAAATGATGATTTGGTAATTTAGCAAATTTAAATATTATTAAAAAAATAGTTGTCACATACATTACTCACGTCAGTGTGTCAGTGTGTTTGTGGGTTTCAAGTGGCATGTATAGCTTTGCCAATTAACCAAACACTAGATTTCAAGGTAGCCTTGGAAAATGCCTTGTATCACCTCCATGCTTGAGCGGCATGTGTGAACAATGGACCACTAGTTTGTCACCAATAATCTTGTTTTCTATTACTTTTTTCTTCCCCCTCTCTCTCCCTTGATTCTTATGCCTTCCAACTTGGTTTTTCTTCGAATTTAGTTCTTATTCTTTTGATTAATGTTTGTTTTATTTGAATTAATTTATAGAATTAGAATATATTTTTGACTTCATCCTTATTAAAATTTTTCATCTATCAAACTTGGTCTCTATTCTTTTAATTGCTATTTTCTAGTTTTTTTTTTTATTTTCTTGATTTATTTTATTTTTCAATTTAATCCCTTATTTTTTATTTCATTTAATTTCTGTATCAAATTTGGTCCTCATTTTTTTATTGCTATTTTTTTTTTTAAATTCTAGATGCTTGAGAATTTTTCATTATGACTTTTTGGGCTTGGCTTTTATAGGGTAATCTGGTCTCATGAGCTTAGACATGAGTTTTGAAGATTAGCCTAATTTAATTTTGATTTTTTATTAGGTTTTTTTTTATTATTATTATTTTTTTATTTTTTTCATTCAATATCATATTATTGGGCCTTCAATTTCATGAGTTTTTCTGCTTTCTTTTCTATGAAGTTATTTCGATTGAGCGAGACATGGGTTTCGAATATTAGCCCAATTTAACTTTAGTCTTTTATTATGTTTTTTTTTATTTTTTTTAATTTTATAATTCGACATTATATTGTTGGGCCTTCAACTTCATGAGTTTTTTTGTTTTCCTGTATATGATGTTATTCCGATCTCATATCCTCAATCATAAGTTGGTCGAGTTAACTCAAGTTAAGTAGAAGGTTTTTTTTCAATGTTTTTTTTATTAATTTAATTTATTTTATTTTTAATTATTTTGTTTTCCTAGGAGTTGACCTCCATTTTTTTATTTAGTTTTTTTTGTATGGAGTTATCTTGCCCTCTTAAGTTGGTCACATGTTTGACATGCTCAATTGAGTTAGTTTTTTTGTCCCTTTTAATTTTTCTTTTAGTTCATCCTTCATTGTTTGCTTTGTTGGTGATTGAGTTTCAGTTTTGTTTTTTTATTTTTCTCTTTATAATGTTGTTTTGTTCTTATTTAATTTTTGTTTTGTTATCAAATAAAATCATTGAGAGTTTTTAAAAATATTTATAGGATGTCTTTTTATGATATTGAAAAACAACTATATTATTAAATTAAATAAGTTTATTGAACTTAATGACCCGAGATTTAATTTTTTTTTTTACTCTTTTAAGAATGCTGAACATTTTTTTTATATTAAAAAAAATTTAACTCGATTCAAAGCACAGTACAGTTATCTAACGTAATACTATGCTTTATTATTGTTACGGCATGCAAAAGAAGAACAAATCAAGGTAGGATAGTAGCTAATGGAGGAAAGGATTCATCACTTCTCTTTAAATTTTTGTCTCTTCAGTAAGAATAAATCAAAACAACAGCATTTTTTTTCATGCTTTTCCAATATTTTGATGCTTTAAAATGGCTGCATGTCTGTAATTTTCTTTTGTGAATAAAAAATGAAGAGCCTCAACGGTGTGGGAATGGGATTCCTTGTGTGAATAAGGCAGGCCCGTGTGATTAGAAACAGGCCATGGATCAGAACTGCATTCTTTAAACAGCATTTTGTATTAGATGTTCTGCTATTAGACAGTCCCCCTATTATCCCATATATGTATATATGCAAGTGATGCATGCTTAAACTGTTAAAGAATTGTCTCGCCTCAAAGAAGAACCTCCACAAATCTATTCTCAGAAAATCACGTAATTGTTTGGAAGGACAAAATGGTGTCCAGAAGATTGATGAATTGAAGTGTTTTACAGCAAACAGGTTCTGTTTTACTTATTTTCCATAGCGTTACAGGCATAGTTCAAGTTCTTCCTAAGATGAATGTCTGTTTTCCCAATTGGTTTGTCTTTTAGATCTAAACTGTGTTTGATTTTCCCTATCATTCCTTTTTCAGCCGCTCGTTATGCGCGTGTTGTTTTATTGAGTCCATTTTAGCTCTGAAGCTTCTCTTATTGGCATCTTGTATTGCTTAACATGCAGATCAAGAGGCTTCTGTGATTTAATTTTCCAGTGAAGTTTGCTAACATGCACTTTTGTTTACGATTTCTTTTAACATCATATTTTCTTATTTGCAATTTACGCTCCACTCTAATTTTATAACTGAAACAGATGTCCGATTATTCATAGGCTTTCAATCTTGCATTCAAAGGTTACTACAAGAGCCTTTCTGGATGCTCAAAAGAGAAAGATGGTTACAGAGTGGTTTGCTTTCTGGGAGGCAACAACTTTGTCAAGTGATGGAATTGGACGCCTGTAAAGGGGATTTGGGGCTTCAACACTGGGAATTACTCTGTACAGAGGCATGTATTTTGGTATATATGACACCCTGAAGCCTATAGTTTTGGTGGGATCATTTGACGTGAACTCATCTGCCTTTTGAGGTTGTTCGTTCAAAATGGACTGGCTTGAAGTGTGATCCTCGACTTTGTTGCATGAATCTTTGGGCTGTTGTTTAGTGTTGTGGGAAGATTAACGTGTGGAGCTAGAAAGGGTCCATGTCAAACATGAGAAAGTTTTACGAACCATTTTGGGCATCTGATTGAAGGCTGTTGACAAACTCTTTATCAGGTGAGGTTACCGCATCATCTTCAACTCATCTTCTTCCTCGATGGGCTCATTTCCTGACTAGTAATAATGCTTGGTACAGTTAACATGTACATGAATCTGGGCAAGTATGATACCATCTTTTGTTTATTCGCACCAGAAGCTCATGAAGTTGCATATTAATATTGTCATGCATTGTTGGCATGTATTTTCAGGGGAATTTCTTTGCTAGTTTCTTGTTGGGCTGGAGTATCACTACTGTATCTGGAGTCTGGGTTCATCCCTTCGACACTCTGAGACGGAGAATGATGCTTACTCCTGGACATCCTGTGCAGTATCGCAAATCTATGCGTGCTTCTCACGAGATCATTATTGGCCTTGAAGGTTCTTAGAGCACTATTCCAAGGAGTTACTGCAAAAATGCTTCTTGGAGGGGCAGGAGCTGGAATGCTTGCAGGGTATGATCAACTGCGGAGAATTGCAGTTAAGACATGGCTATGTTTCGGAACAAAGGCAGAATGTCTTGAAGTGAAATCCTGTACTTGCGATTTGTATACTGCTGTAGCTTCATTGCCTGATTCCCATGGTAAATACTCATTGACAATTTTGAAGAAGTAAAGGATTAAAAAGATGTACAGATGCTTGTAAAGTAGAGCAGTGATAAGATTTGTTGTTCAGGTTTTTCCCTGAATCCCTGGAAGATGAAAGTTATACGGGAAGAGATTCACTTTTTTTTTTTTTTTAAATAGTACCGGTCAAAAAAATATTCAAAAAAGAAAAAAGAAAAAAGAAAAATAACACCGGTTCATGTGTTGCGTTATTAGTCTATATGTTGTATTGCAACTTAATTTTTTTTTTAAGTGCTGATAACAATGTAAATTGTATATTCAATTGCTTAAAAGAATGTCTAATATTTGAACATTTAATATTTAAGAAGAAGATTGTGATGTTCTCAACAATTCAACCAATATTTTTTTATTTTTTAACTTTTAGACTGTGCAGCTGCAAACAACACAACCTATATAAATGCCCCCTGAATTCATCGAACCGGCTTCCCAGAATCGATTCTCTTAATAATCATACAAAAGCAGGAAAGGAAGTGAAATAAATCTAAGCCAAAAGCCAAAAGTTTCTATGACGCTTGGTGGTGATCAAATAACCTCCAACTTTTTTGCCCTTCCTCCTCACTGCAATTGTCATGCAGGAAGCATTTTGGATGCAATACCCCACCGCCCCAGAGCCGCCGCCGCCGCGGTTCCCCTTCCCTGCCCATCTCTTAACAAGGCGCCACATAATCGATCGTTTTCTTTGCCCCATCACAAGCAGTGATACGCTTCGTTGTTTTGCTTCTTCCACTATTATTGGACCCCTTTCTTTACCCTCATGCATAGCCACCTCCACCTGCACCTGCATTCATACAAAATAATTGAAATCAGCAACTTTATGAATTTCTATTTAATGTTGTTAAGGCAGCAAGATACTCTCTTTTTTTATACATTTTTCAATAATTTTAATCACTTTTCCCATATTAGCACTAACTAAATATATATTCTAATATTTGGTATAAAAAAGTTATTATGGTTGGCAGTTGGCACTAACGATGGTGCCCCTTGGAAGGGCTTCATTGACTTTAATGTCATGTTGTCTTTTGTGGACTTAAGAACTTAAGCTTAAAATTAATTGAATGTCATTGTCACTTACCCCTGGCCTTCTCCTTTGACACATATTTTTCATGGAGTGAAGCGTCTCTTGAGCCCTCAGATTAAGCTTCAAGCTAGATTCAGGGCCTGAATTAAAAAATAAATTACCTAATCATCAGTATGATTGCTACGGTAGTCCGTTTGATTAGTCTCATCAATTCAGTACGTAGCTATAGTTAATTACTAGAGTAATCTGACCTTGTTTGGATGTCTTAGAAACATAAAGAAGAACAATGGTATCTTGGTTCTGAACCGTGTGCGACAGCGCCCATTCAAGAGCACCCATGGCTTCACGGCTTGTATCGACGACCACCATAACCTTGTTGCCATTTCCGAAACCATCGCCACAAAAACTCTCCTTGCCACTGCCCAAAAACTCCATTTTTGAATCACCTTCACTGGAACTAGAGGTGGGTTTGGACCCAAGGGAGGGAGAACGGATCCCAACACGAGCGATGGATCGACCAACACTAAACTTTGTTAGTCTCCGACGTGACGGAGCCATGTTGCGCTGAGCAGAATTTTGGGTGGGAAACTGAGCAATATATATTGAGAGGAGCAGTGCTAGCGAGCCTACCTACTTGCAAGCATGTCTTTTTCCTCGGGGCGTCGATAGTTTTGACACACGACTTCTTCTTCATTAATCAAATTTCTTGTCTGTTTCTTTTATTTTCCAAGTGGGGTGGCCTCGTCTTCTACGTGCTAGCCATTACCAAGCTAGCACATGGACATGGGCTCCATCACCATAAGTTACTTGTTGAATTATAGGAAGACATCTTAAGCGGTTCCACACTTTGTCAGACAAATCCTATCATATATATATCGACGATAAATTCCTTGGCCTCTTACACGCATTGTCACTAATTCTTGCAATCATTGAGGTTAGGAAGAGATGAATATTCTACGCAGTACTTCCCTCTTGCAATCACTAAGCGGGATTGGTGGAGATGCACCAGGAGAAAAAATTAAATAAAAGTTGGGTGGAGATGCACCAGGAGATATCGAGTACTTCCCTCTTGCAATCACTAAGCGGTTCAAGTAACAAAAAGTATAAATATATCTATTAAAACATGTTTTGTTTCATTAATCATATCGAAGTCCCCCCGTTGAGATTGAGTTTTTTTAGCATAACATGAACTTAATATAAATGTATCTCCCATGAAGCAATTTGATCCAACATAGTTAGAATTTAATGTACAAATTAGTTTATCAAACACACATGTCCACAGAAAATTTAATAGAGAAAAATACATCAAATCTTCTCCTCTCTCTCTCAAACCAGTTTCTTTCTCTTCTCCTCTCAAAGCTCACGACAAGGGGTCTTCGGTACATAATAAAAAAACGTGTGAAGGTCAGCACAAAATTTCATTATACTTCCGACAACAATTATACGGTCATGGGAAGATAGCGGATCGATCACGATGCAAGAATTCTTTAGTTATTGGTATCCAAAGTATGCCTGTTATGCAGGACACGTATTATTATTATTATTATTATTATAACAATCGAAGAAATTGTTAGAATATGATGATAACTACGTGTGTCATGATCGACATCATGGACTATTTTCTTTTTCTTAAAATTCCAAGTCTTAAGATGTATTTAACACTAATAAAATATCTCTTCTATCAAAACAAAAATCTTCAACAACAGGAAAAAAATACAAAAAGTTTAAGGCCAAGGATGTTCCATCAGGGGAACAGAGAAATTCACACAAGTCAAAGTGGAATATGAACATAACAAAAGTGATATACACTTCGGGACCGTTGTTATTTTACAGATTCGCATTCAAGTTTCTTAGCTTTATGATCACTGAATGCCAAATTGTCTTTATTGGTCGGGAAGAATTAATGGACTCATCGCCAGCCGGCCCCCACTATCATCATACCGAAATATCTCTGTCGACACAGACCTCTCCTCGACTGAACTACAAATAGCATTCCACTTTGTAACAAAAAAAAGGGTTATTGTCTGAGAGAGACAGTACGAGAACATGAAATTAACCTAAGAGATTGCATCTTGAATAACTTGTTTATTTAAACAAAAGCTATGTATCAAATAAATTCATAATTCCTAAATAAAAAAGGATAATAACAATATCTTAAATTGAGCCTCAAGTCAATCACATAATTATGGCCAATTTATGACAAAAAATTAATTCAAAGCCTAGAGAGTATTGTAGAAGTATATATAGAATCGACAAGAAATTACGGCATAAATAATGGGCAGACCCAAAAGAAACCCACTGCTGAATAAGCACTATAGAGGTGGAATCTACAAAAACTAAAGCAAAAAATGAAAATAAAACACCGAAGAAACTCTAGAAACTAGTTTGATAGAACAACGTGGATAACTCTCTCCTGAGAGGGGGCGGTACTGCAAAATATTCTAGTGGAGAGTGAGGATACGTGGAACCTCTACAAAAATGAAACTTGGACATTGAGAAATCCATTGGTTTGGGATATGTGAAAAAATAAAGATACAACTTTAGGATTGAAAAAACGACACCAACTTTGCCGGTGTAGATAGCTAGATAAAATATTTCAAATGAAAACACAAAAGCTTGCTAAATTATATATATATAGGAGGTGGCCTCGCTACCATGATAAAACATAAAAAATATAATGATATAATTTATATTATAGGAGAAACTGAAACCACAAGAAACTATATCTTGAATAACTTGTGTGTTTATTTATACAGGAAGGATATATAGAGGACATATAATCATAATTTCTATATTTAAGAAGGAAGTTCCTAAAATAAATGAAAATAACTATCCCTTGGATTGAGTCCTAAGTCAACCTGTAATCATTATATAATATTATATCATAAATTAATATATAATGTTTTAACAAATAGAATGATCAGGTACAAAAAGTAGAGGTCAACAAATTTTAAAAGAACAAACAATCTTTAACCTATTGCATTAAAAAAGTACTTTTCGAGGAGCACTAATTATTCTTGAAGCCAATAATTATGTGCCATCACATCTAAATCTATTCTATTTTTTTTTATTGTATGATCACTAACAACATCACAAACAAATTTCATCTCTAACAACATCAAGACCAAATTGATGATTTATTTGAAAGAAATCACCAAATATGCTCGAGATTAGCTATTCTAGTCTAATTTTGAGCTCTTTTTATTCTTCAGCCACCCTCCTTAAGATGAGAATAACAAATATAGCCCAAGCCCGAGTGAGAAAGAGAGAGAGCAGCCTTTCTAAAGGAAGAAAACTAAAATACCCTTAGTCATTTTAATAATATAGCAAAGGAGAATAAACATAAAAGATCAATAAACTTGGATGGAGACAAGAACTGATTTTATTAGTTGAAAACACCCAACATAAATAATAGAAGCTAAGGTCCACAGCTTAATCCCGGAAAAATTTTGCTCCACCAAAATCTTACAATTAGAGTGACTCTGTCTAGTAGATATCAATGAAACACCCAAGTATGTTATCCTACAAAGAGATCCTAAACTCATCATCAACTCTTGATAAAAAAAAAAAAAACCTAGGCTTTTTTTCTAGATTTATAACAAGAACAGACAATCTTACAAAATCATCCAATGCCTTTCTCACAATCCTAAATGAGTCCCTATCTGCCTGACAGTAGATCATAAGGTCATTAGCAAAGCACAATTAAGTAATGGCATTATGCTAACACCATCAGTTATAACAAAACCTCGAGTTTTGTGAGGCCTCTATAAGAATGCCTCCTAAATCTTCTATAGCCAGAACAAATAAATAAGAGGACAAAGGGTCACCTTGTCAAAGACCCTTGGAACATGGGAAGAAACCATGACTCTCCATTCATAGCCACAAATAAATAAACCGTAGACATGCAAACCTCAATCCATCTAACCATGGCACCAGGTACTCTAATAGCTCTTAACCCCGTAAGGATAAAACCCTAACTAACCATATCAAAAGCTTTCTTGATGTCAATTTTCAAAGCACATCTAGACATAAAAACTAGCTAAGTGGTAGTGATGCATTAACTTTTGAGTTAACAAGATAGCATCAAATGTTTGCCTTCTCAGAATAAAAGCATTTTGAGTAGGTCCAATAACCTAAAAAAAACCCTTTCAATCTATTTATAATGACTTTAGATATGCATTTATACATCACGCTACAACATATGATAGGTCTAAAGTCATTCATAGTGGTTGGAGTTTGAACTTTTAGGACCAAGGCAATCCTAATAGCATTAACACATCTAAGCAAAGTAGAGGAATAAAAAAAAAACACCTCACAACAACAATGAAGTCTCCACCAATAATGTTCTAACTTCTCTTAAAGAATAAAAACGTATAACCATCTGGTTTAGGAGTTTTATCATTTGGATGAAAAATAAAGATTATTTGATCTCATCATCAGTGATGCGTAACTCCAAAAGAGTAACACTATCATGAGCAATCCTATCATAGAAGAATCGGGAGGCATCCTCTATAATGATTATCGAGCGTTAAAAAAGTAGCCTCTAGAAGTAGCGGATTGCCAACTGACCCAAACCTTGCTAATCTTGAACCCGAGATCCTATCGCATCAGTCAATAAATAGATCTTGTTCCTCACTTGTCTATATAATAGAGATCTATGAACAAATTTGGTGTTCTTGACTCATAAGTTTAACAACTAAATCTAAGACCTCTGCTTGTAAAATGTTTCCTCATCCTTACTCAATTAAAAAATTTCTTTTGTAATCTCTCTCTTTACCCACTAATACTCATCAATATGAGAAGAACTATCAAGTATAATTTGTGCTACAGTTCATCTAGTATTTGCCTCAATCACATAACTAGTTATGTGGCTAATGTGTTGGTGGTGCAAAGATTTTAACTTAGGCTTTAACAGTCCAAGTCTATTGGTAAACCTATACATAGGGTTACCATCCAAAAAAAAAACTATCATGTATCTGCAACTAAATTCAAGAACACCAAATTCTTTCATAGATATCTATTATATAAAGATCTCTATTATAACAAATTGAACAATCATAACATCGTGATCTAAGTAGCCTCTAGGCATGTGTTACCAAAAATCTAATCTGGCTAATTTTTTAATAAAGGAATATGTATATAATGAAGGATACCAACTAATATTTTTTTTCTGCTTCTCTTGACCTCTCTGTCTCTCTCTCTTTCATAAATATGACTACTTTTATAAGAGATATATAGACTTTTACTTGAGGGGATGTGTTAGAAAATAATATAAATTATATCTTGAGACCTCACCTAACAACTTAAGCTATAGGATTGAATTGGTTCTTTGACATCCTATTAGGTTTTGTGGTAATTTTAACCAAATCAACTCTATAAATTTTTTGATGCTTTCATCGTCCACCAAACCCTGCCTAACCATCTCTTGTAATCAGCACGAGAGATGCTTCGCTGGATTGGAATTGAGCTATTCCATTGTATCAATGTTTTTTCTTCAAGTTTCAAACATATATCAATATTCATTTTCACGTTGTTCAAATTAATAATAAAAAAGTCTTTTTAAGTCCCTAAACTTTTAAAATTTAATCAAATAAAACTTTTAAAATAATTGTTGAGATCAAATTAATCCTCTATTCCAAGATTCACATGATACCATGTACATTATTTATATTTAAAAATATATGATACAAAATTAAAATTTATCTTCTATTTGATGAGTTATTAGCAAGTCACATGATAGTTTAAACTTTCACTTTACATATAATTCTTGATACATTTTGTACTATTTTTTATGATGATGCATGAGTTATCATTTAGAATTAAAAGTCAAAGATAGAATATCATGAGTTATTTGTAAAATGGTCTATTTGATCAAAATTTAAAAAGTTAGGGAATGAAAAAAATTATTAGTTGATTCGATATTGAAACTTCAAAATAAACATTGATATAATTGAAACATCAGGGAGAAAAACTTATTTAACCTCAAATATTAAGGGGTAAATTAAAATGAACCTAAGCAAAATAAGTTTATTTTTTTTTTCTAACAGAGAAGCACAATAAAGAAAACTAATACTCGAGATCCTAATTTAACGCATTGATGATTTTTTTGTCTAATTACACAAGAACAATTCCCTAGATGCTTAAACTAGATTTTATATAGTAGACATTCAAATCCACTCATGAACATAAAGAGAACCAAACTATTTCGAAGACCAGCTAGCAAAACAATGTGTTTAGAGGAACATGAAATCATTACTTGGTTTTGTTCAAAGTAGTCCAAAAAACTAATGAACAAAATCAAGTTTGTTAAGGAAAAAAATAAAAAATAGAAACCTTATAAATAGCTTCTTGAAATTCATCAGCTTGTAGGGTAAATCACAAGGCCAAGAATCACATGATGAAGTATAAATATAGATAATAAAAAAATAAAGCTATCTATCCACAAACAATCTTTTTTTAAACCAAAAATTGAATAATTATCATCCAAATCTTCTTTTGAAAAGTTTGATTACCTTTTAATGATGATGAGCTTGTGTTTACATAATATATATATATTCATTAAGTAAGAACAATAGTTATTTACCACTAAACAAATAAAATAAGGTTAAAATCAACCATCAATCAATAGTAGAATCAACCTTGCTTTGGATTATGAGAACTAGAAGACATGACTGATCAAAAAATAACAACCAACGATAGAGATAAGAGTTCACATTATTGGCTAGAAAATCAAATTTTATTCATAATAGATGTCAACATATTAAATAGATAAATATTATAAATGAGTTAGGGTTTATATCGCTTTTAGAAATAACATTCATAATAAGAAATTCAGATTATATTAGAATTCATTATGTAATCTTTTTATATGTTGTAAATAGTTTGTATAGGGTTGTGAATTAAAATTTATTTAGGATTTATTTAGTTACAGGAAAGTGGCCAACACCTTATAAATAAATTCAATAAATAAGAACAATAGTTGTTCATTTGTAAAAAACCACAGAAAATAAGGTTAAAATCTATCACCAACTAATAGTAGAATCAATATAGTCTTGGAAAAGTCTAAATCAATTAGAAAAGTTACAAAGTGATCGACTAAATTGTTAAAAGTCATGATTGATTAGGAGAGAATGAAAACATGCATGATTGATTAGGAAATAACAATTGACTATAGAGATAAGAGTTCATATAATTAGATAGAAGATCAAGTCTTATTCAAAATAATTTTCAACATATTAAACATATTGCTTCTAGAAAAAAGACACCCATATTAGATATTTAAATTGTATTAGAATTCATTATATAAGTTTCTTATATATTATAAGTAGTTTGTATAGGGTTGTGAATTATAATTCACATAGGATTTAACATGTATAACAATATAAAAAGGCTATCTAGTTATTGAAAGATGATTAGCACCATATAAATAATTTATTTTTACAAGTTGCCTTTCTATTTGTAGTTTACCCTTTATTTATTATTTTCTTTTCTTTTCTTTTATTTATAACTTTTATCTTTATTTCTTTTATCATTTTTATTTATGTTTTTGCCTTATTAGGTTATCCATGATATTTATAATATGATAAAGTCTAGAAGAGATTCTTACACTTTGTTTAATTTACAAGGCTACTATTTACATTGTCACGGATTTAAATTTTAATTATAGTTTCTCCCAATTAAAATGAAAAAATAAAGAATAGATACCATAATTGATCCAAAATTATCTTGATAAATTACACCAACAAATTGATACAATCTATTTGTTACAGCACATCAAATTCAAGAATGTCTAGCAGCAAGTTTTAAAGGCTCTTATTAAGGCCATGTCATGCAAAGTGATAGTTTTCATTCCATAACTAAAAAACAAAAAACAAAAAAACACTTAATTTGATGCTTTCATAGTTCACCAAATCTTTGTTGCACCCTGCCTAACCATCTCTTGTAATCTGCACGAGAGGTGCTTAATTAGCTGGATTGGAATTGGGTTATTCCATGTATCAAGATTTGCTTGGTCATCTTATAAGGGAATTTTTTTTTTTTTTTTTAATGTGAAGAGTGGAGTACTGGTGGTATTTCTTTTCTTGATTAATCGGTTGTAATGTGATGGATTTAATATTTCTTCAATAATGCAACATAAGAGAGTGTGAATGTATATGAGCTTAGGATTCATATTGTAAATATTGTAAGAGGAATTTCATTTGTATATATATATATATATATATATATATATATAACCTTTCATTATTAAAAGATTGAAACATATAGTCTTAATTCAACTCAGTTCTACTTTGAATTTGTTCCAAACACAAGTGATTCAAAAGGGGTTCAAATAGGGTGTGAAGAGATTAAAAGAGAAAAACACATGCCTTCTCCATTAGATAACATGAGAGCCCACATCTGATCCATTGCCCATCAGCCAACTGAAAACTAAATACACAAATCCAAGAACACAGAAAGAAAGATCATCAACATTATTGGATGTTATACTGCATAATATATATATATATATATATATATATATATATATATATATATATATATCTGCCTCAACTCTCAGCGATCTTTGCTCAATTTTGGAGTGCATTCCATTTCCACTCGAATGACTCTCTCATCATCCATTCGTCCAACATCATTGAAAGTTTGACCACTCATCTGATCGGACGCTTTCAGGATGGATGCCACAGCTCCCGTGGCATTCTCTTCAATGGGGATCACCATCTCCTCCTTCTCAGTATCTTTATTTAAACACTTTCTTCCGGTACCTCCGCGCTCACGTGCAGCGTTTGTTTCTTCAGCAATGTCCTCTGGCGTTGTCAACTTCCCTCTTATGCTGTCCTTAATGGACCCAAACCCAAGACTGTCAAAGATTGTCTCTCTTGTTGTAGTTCCTCTAGCAAAAAAAACGCAAGAGCAATTAGATTCATTAAGGAAAAAAAATGCTTGAGCTCGGCTAGCTCGATCGCTTGTACCTTTTAGCTTCAATGTCTTTAGCTTCTTTTTGGGCAGCTTCCTCTCTATGTTCTTCACCTCTCAGCTTCATCCCCTCCGTTTTCCTCCTTGCCGCCTCCTCGGTTTCACTCAATTTCTCCTGATGAAGTACCGAAAATCAATAGGATTTGATTAATATAGTAATATGTCGTCAAACGAGAATCGTTGTTAAAATTATCCACATGATTGACAAACCTTGGTTGCCTCTGTAGTCTCTGCTGCTTTCTCTTTCACTTCCTCTGTTTTACCAGATAAGAAGTCCATTGCTTTTGTTGCAGCATCTTTAGCCGACTCTGTGAGCCCGCCAAGCTTACTAACAGTAACATCCTTTCCTTCTTTTGCTTTCTCTGCTGTATAATCCTTTGTTTCCTTAGCTTTCTCTGCAGCGTAATCCTTATACTCACCTGTCTTCTCTAAAGCAGAATTCTTTGTTTCCTTGGCTTTCTCTGCAGCGTAATCCTTATACTCACCTGTCTTCTCTAAAGCAGAATTCTTTGTTTCCTTGGCTTTCTCTGCTGCATAATCTTTGTACTCATCTACCTTTCCCATCACCGAATCCTTGGTGTCCTTGGCTTTCTGAGCGGCATAATCTTTGTACTCTTTCGCCTTATCTTCATACTCTCCAATCTTTTGCTTTTCTGATTCCTTTGTCTTCTCAACCTTCTCTTTAGCTGATTCCTTGGTTTCATCTATCTTACATGCAGCAGAATCTGTAGTCTCTTTCGCCTTCTGAGTCGTATAATTCTTATACCCCTTTGCCTTCTCTGCAACAGAATCCTTATTCTCTCTAGCCTTCTCTTCTGCTGCATCAGCAGTTTCCCTTGTTTGCTCTGCAGCCTCAAAGCTCTTACCAACAACAGCATCTTTAGCATGCCCCAAAGTGTCAGCAACTGATCTTAACACCGATCCAATAACCCCTGGTCTTTCTTGTTGTGGTTGATCTGTGGCCATTTTGGCTTCTCGTTCTTCATAGCATTCTCTTTCTCTATTAACGTCCCTGAGATCAGATGCTGCTTGCCATGCTGCTGCCTCAGCCCTCTCCTCCTTCTCGTGCCTGGATGCCATGACTTAATCACTGAAAACAAAAGGTTATACAGAACTAGGTAAACTTTTTCTCTTTTTAACTTCTCTTATAACTCTTGCTCGCTAGTTTAGATTAGGTCTTAGAGTTGCTCCGATATATATATTCGTGGCTCATAACAGTAACATCTTATGTGAAGATGACGAGTAGAGAATTGGTTTATCAGGTGACTGACACGTATTGGACCTGCTGGAGAGATGAGAGACGTCGTTGTTCATGCAAAGCGGCGAATATGTCGTGCATGTAAGGACAGCTACTTTGGTGTTGAAGGCTACGCACTTACACCTGTCCTGCCACATGGAACATGGAGAAAGCTCTGTTCTGCTGTTATGGCCTGAAAGGTCTTTCATCTTGGACCAGGGACCTTTCCCGGCCTTCAACAACGGCTGCAAAATATTTTCCCAAGAACAACGCAAATATAGAGAATTAATTTCTTGGCAGGTTAATTTTTTGTAGATATTAATTTCATTGTCCTAATTTGATCTAATTTTCATGTTTTAAAGAGAAAATAGCTTCAGAAAAATGATTTTTCATTTTTTTTAAATTCAAATATTAAAAGGAAATTAGAAGGATTTTAAATTATTAGAAGGGAATTCTTTCTTTCTTTCCTTTCAACACCAACAACACAGTCTCTCTTTTTCTACATCTTCTTTGCTTTTTTTTTTTTAGTCTTTATTAGATGTTGGTGATGAATTTTGTGTTTAACAAGTTTAGAATTTCTAGGGTTTGTGTATGCAATTTGATTTTACAAATTTCTTTAATGTCTCGTTGATTTGATTTATTTATAGATTATTTTTAGCTAGGATGTAGAGGTTACTAAGCTGGTGAATGGCGGGCCGATCAATAACTTGGAGTTTATGCAGTGGATGAAGTGTTATTTTGATTCTGTCAACAGAGAACTTATCAAGTAATTTCATGGTTTTTTTTTTTTTTTTAGTTTTTTCTATGATATTTAATTCAAATAAAATTTGGAAATTATTATTCCGCGATTTTGTTTCAGTTTATGCAAAATCCACAGAAAACTAAACTAACACTGGGCCTTTTTGTTTCTTTATTTTGAAATTAGTGTTTCACATGTTTTGTTTCTAGGGTTTTGGCGTTAAGTCTTATGGTCATAATGGGTATGGGCTGGTCTGGCGAAGGATGGTGTGTAAAATGAGGGCTCGTCGATTACTGTAGCTAAAAAAACAAAGAAAAGGCACTTTACTGGTAAATTCATGTCTCTTCAAGATCACTAGGGAAGGCCATTCCTTCGACTTGAAAATCTACGAGGGACCATTTTTCCTAAGATTCCTCTCTTTGAGTATCCATCCTCTGATAAACTAATCAAGATTTACATCAATCTGCCACACAAAAAGCCACATATCACAGCAATAAAAGAGATTAACACAACATCTAAACAAAAGATTCTAATAAAACTGCAAAATTTATAACTTAGACCTCAAATCACCTGCTAATATTGATCTTTAATTTCTCTAGATATATAAAAAGCACAGCCGAGAGGCATGTGGTTGCCTATTTATGGTTCTTTTCTTCTTCTTTCTTTGTTGTTTTTCATGAAGTCTATGGTCACCATTGCATAAAAAATATGAATTCACAAGGATAGAACCCTTTTAAAGATTTTATCATCTCAAGTTAATTCTTCGATGAAAACTTCTCGGAAACAAAACCCTTTGAAGTATTAGATCACTCAAGGTTGACTCTTTGATTAAAATAAAACAAAATTTTTTTTACACATTTCTTTGAAAAAAGCGAAGTTGTATATTTTTAAATGATAAAACTCAACTTGTTGGGGACAGAATCCTTTTAAGGATTATATTGTCGACGTGTTGATTCTTTAATGAAAATTTCTTTTATTCACACATCTTTTTGACAAAAAAAAATAATCTAACTCTTATATGATATAATTCAATTTCTCAAAGACATTATTCCCTTTCAAGGATTATATCATTCCCAACTCCATAATAATCAATAAACATTACACAACAAAGTCCATATAATTGCCATTAAAATGCAAGTCTCGTCCCATAAATATGTCTATATGTATAAGAATATTGTTCACATATTAGAAATAATTCAACACAACTCGGTTAATGCAAATGAATATAATCTAACACAAAAATCATAAACACATTGCAGATTAAACAAAACAAAATAAATAATAGCATACAAGCAAATATACATTCATGAATCAAAATCCAACACATACGTTAAAAATTATTCTAAAAATAAGTAAATCACACATTAAGGTTCAAAATTGATTTTTGAAGATATTATAACAAAGAGAGATATAACAATGATGCATGCACTCCACGTACTAGAGCTTGAAGTATTGTTGAATATAAAGGCATGTGATTCTCACACGCCTATTTAAAACTTGTAAGTGAATAGAACAAAAAACACACTAATTTGCAAGTTGGATCTTTGGACAAAAGATGGACAAGAATTTATGATGACTTGGTAACCTCAGGTTTAATTGATTTCGATAGATTTCATTTTGAATAGGGGTTTTTATTGGGTTTAGTTGAGTGGAGATTCATGATGTGGAAAGGTTATAATGAGGATTTGTGATCAATTAAGAGGATTGTTATGAGAAGTATATGTTATGGCAACATTGTGTTGCATACAAGATTAGAGTTGAACTAAATAACTTAAACTTTTTTTATAACAAGGCTTAAACTTCCTTATTATAAGGTTGTAGGGTTAAAATTTCTGATGGAAGAGCTTGAGCTTCATGATAATAGGCTCAAAACTTCTTGAAGATAATAGTTGAACATTCTAATTAAAAGGCTCAAATTTCTAATATGAGTGCTTGAACTTCTTGATAACATTGTTAACCTTTTTTATTGCATAGTTTAAACTTTTTTATAGGAAGATTTGAACTTATTGATTACAAAGCTTTAAATTCTAGATGATAAGGCTTAAAACCTCATGATGACAGAGCTTAAGACTTATTAATAATAAGGGTTTAAATTCCTGATGACAAAGCTTTAACTTCTTAGTGAAAAGGCCTAAACTTCTTAAGTACAGGGCTAGACTTCTTGATGATAGAGCTTGAACTTTTGATAATAGAGCTTAAACTTTCAAACTTCCTAATGATAAGACTTAAAACTTTATTATCATAGGGCTTCAAGTTCCGGATGATAGGTCTTGAACTTCCAGATGACAAGGCTGAACTTTCTAATGGCAAAGCTTGAACTTCCTAATAACATGGTTTTAACTTCTTGATGACAATGCTTGAACTAAAAATGTCCTTCCTTATAATCATAAATAGGGTTATGGATATAAAACAAAACAAACACTTTAATATTTTTCAAACCATGTTGTCACACCTGAAATAAATGGGACACTCCAAAATAAAATATTAAAGATGTTAAAAATATAGTTGTCACCTAGTAATTACAAGACACTAAGAGTCCTAAAAATAAACATTAGTTCTAGAGATTCATGGAAGGGGTTTTAGTTATGCTTAAAGGAAGAACAATGTCACCCTTATCGTATCCTTTCAAACGATAGGTTAATCTTTATTATGTGTTTTCTTTTAAATTTGTCTTTTAATTTCCATAAAAAGTCTTAATTATCTTTTGAGCTTTATTTGCAATTTATTTTACTTGTTTGTGAAAAATACAACATCGATACCTTAGAAAATAAGCCTTGTCAATTAAATTGCTTTTGAAATATTTGACGTCGACCTCTTAAAAAAAAAGACTTGTCAAATTGGCCATTTCTGAAATAAGTGTTCGACCCATAAGGATAGTAAAAATTAGGTTTTTACCTCATTCTTTTAATTAAGTCCAAAATAGGTCTGCAGGGTGCGAGTCATTCTTATTTGAGCCTATATAGTATCACGTTCACCTAGCTTAAATTATTATATTTAATCCATGAAACAATATTGCATAACATCCAAAAACAAACTCACACCTATAAAATAAATCATTTTTTTATTTTTTTAATTTGTAATTTTTATTTTTTTATATAATAATATTATTCTTGGGGATATTTGGACTCCCATTCATATAAAAATATAAAATGTATAAAAATAAAAATAAATTAATCCAAGCACATAGCATTCATATATTTTCACCCTTAGAATCAAACATGCACATGAAATCATATGAAAAAAATAATATTTTTTAACACAAATAAATCAAACATTTTCTCATATAATTATTCTAATGCAAAAGATAAGTTTCAAGCTTATTCAATGAAGCTAATGTTCACCAAATTCACATATGTCTATACTCAAATTTAGATTTATTCTCACCAAATTAAAATAAGTCCAAACATAAATTTAAGCAAATCCACATACAAATTAAAACATATCTATACATGTTCAATCATAATATATATATAAATATGAGAAAATTAATAATCAATCAAAGACAGTGTATGGAAAATAAAAAAAAATCCTAAAAGCAACTATAGTTGATTAAAAAATAATGGAATAAATCAAGGTAGTGGCAGTACATGGCTTGCATACACAGGCAACGAGGGAGGGAATTGGACAGTGATGGCGCATGTTGCTTATATTTTGTATCAAATCCTATAAAAAAAAATACAAGCAATGAATGGATACTTGGGAGAGAGAGATTACAGTCTTTATTGTAATGTCTCATAAAGATATTTCAACTCGATTTTTGTGTTTTGAACTTGAGTTTGGCCAAACTATGACAAGAACGTTAGTGTTTTTATCTTTTACCGTTGATGACAACTTCGGATGAGAAAAGGTGATAAGCTTATTGTAGACTAATTTCAAGATTGATTTGTCATTATTGGGTTCAATGTTCTTGGTGGAGAAAAAGCAATTTGTGGTGGTGTTTTGATAGGCTTTATTAATCGAATGGAAACAGGGTTGGGTAAGTGATGTGGTGAATTTCTTTTTTTTGTCTTAGGTTTAGTTAAAGAACGGAACAATGGTCACCATATTAGTGTAGTCATGATGGATTTAGATAATGGTTACTTAGTCAATTTCTAGATGGATGAGAGGGACTTAGTTGACTG
Source organism: Populus tomentosa (assembly GCA_018804465.1). Taxonomy (NCBI): domain Eukaryota; kingdom Viridiplantae; phylum Streptophyta; class Magnoliopsida; order Malpighiales; family Salicaceae; genus Populus; species Populus tomentosa. The sequence goes on from JAAWWB010001287.1 coordinate 21,046, forward strand.
GATTAGAAGATATGAAGCTAATGGGTTAACTAGGATAATTGTGGTGGCTGCTACTAAGAGGTCATTGTGGTGACTTGATGGAAAGGAAAGGATAAAGAGGTTACGATTGATGTATAGTTAGGAGAGGTGGTGTTTGTGGTAGTAATATGGAGAAAAAATTTTAGGTGACTAATTATTAAAAGGGAAAATGAAAAGCGGCTCTTTCTTCTTCTATTGTGCTTTAAAATTAGAAAGGGTTTCCATACCTTTGTCCAACATGTCCTCTAATGCATCATCATTGATAATCATGTTGTTTTTTTTCTTTCTTTTAGTTGGTCTTCTATTTGGATGAGGATATATATTGAAGCCTTCCCACATCTTATGTGCTCGTTCAGAGTTTTAACACTTTTACTCTTTTATTCTTGTCAATCACTGTTAATTTTGTTTTTTGTATGATAGGTGATTCTCCTATCTTTTTATTAGGGTGTCATTGGCTGAATGTGAATTGACTTTAATTTGTGTTGATGAATTTGGCATAATGGAATTGAAAACATAGAATGTATGATTATAGCAACATTAAGTTTTGATCTTGAAGTGATTATTAAAAGAACCCTTATAATATATATATATGTTAAAACATGATTACATAATGCTTGATAATCTTGTGATAAATTAGATGAGATTTGGTAACGGTCTATGTCCAACTAGGTTAGAGGATGTAATAAAGTTAGAAAAGCTTAGCATAGACCTTACCTTAGCCTAGGGAGAAAGTAAAACAAAAAATGACTCAATAATTGCTAATGATTTATGAATATGCAGCAATATAATTTTCATTAATGATTCTTGGGTTGGTAGCGACTTAGTTTTCGTTGATGATGTTTTAGTCAACAGTGATTATGTTTGTTGACGATTCCATGCATCAACCGCGAAAGTTGTTTTCGTTGATGATTTATGGGTTAGTAGTGACTCAGTTTTCATCGATGATTTATGAGTTTATAGTGATTGTGTTCGCTAACGATTCCATATGTCAGCCATGGAATTTGTTTGTGTTGACGATTTCTGTGTCACTAACGATCTAGTTTTCGCTTACAATTTCTGTGTCACCAATGATTTGGTTTTTCATTGACAATTTATGTGTCACCAACAAACGAGTTTTCACTGGTGATTTCGGTGTCACTAGCAACTTTGTTTTTCGCTGTTGATTTTTGTGTCATCAGCGACCTAGTTTTTGTTGATGATTTTCTGTGTTAGTAGGGACTTAGTTTCGTTGATGAATTTCATGTCAGAAATGATTTAAGTCTCATGATGATTTCATCATCTACTTAATCCAACTCACCCCAAAACTTAAGAATTAAACACTAGGATGTTCATGGGTGACCTACATTTAAAATTAAAAGAAATGTCTTGATATAATGACTTTCATCATATGATTATAAGATGTGTAAAAACACTTGAATGTGAACATGTGTACTCTTAAGATATGTATGGTAATAGTTTATATGATTACCGAACGCAAATTTAGTGATTAGTGATCGTTTGATGTGTCAGGCGATACGACTTAGATCGAACCTTCGACTGGACGAGGACATCCCACTGGAGGAAGAAGTAGGTGGTTTCGACACTCCTTTAGCATAATATAAATTCTCTAAAATGAATTCATAATGAAACATCTATTACTATATTGGGGTAAATACTGAATCGTTCAAGGAATATTTGATTGGGTATAATGATTGGTTTCGGCTAATGACATCCTAAATAAATGATCAGATTTGGGTATTATGATTAGTTACAACTAATGGCATCCGAGATAGATGACTAGGTTGGAACAATATGGATAAACATGTTTAATAATTTTTATAAAGGATGACCGGAATAAAATGAAATAAATAACTATGGCAAATGAATTAACCCCGGTCCTTATAGCTACTATAGTAAGGTTGGGACGTGTGAGTAAAGACAATGTAATTGATAAAATAATAAAGGTTACACTATTCATATATGAGTTAAAGAAAGGATGTCACTCATCTAGACCAATAACGGAAAGAAGCACTAATATTCCTCTAGTTGTCTATTGTCATGTTTAAATTGATTATAATTCTTGTATTCATTTTGTATTATAACAAGGATGTCGTATGAACAAGGTGTATAGGAAGCCCATCTCACAAGTCCACATATTTTGACATGAACTATATATCTGCATACTAAGATATTATGTATTTTGTCGCACAAGTGTACTAGTTCTGAAATTATTATTCAACACTTTTATAAAAACTTGTAATGATGACTATATTAGAATAGGAATGTAAGTTAATGAATATGTAAATATAATGTTATGTGTTTGTGGATTGAGTTCTAGTATGAAGATGTTGGTTTATAAAGTCATATGGATATCATACTATATTGATGAACAAAACCTACTTGCTAATTCTGGAATGCTATTAAGATCAACATCGTTGACATAACACTTTACAAAAAAAATTGCCACCATTAACGAGACATTTTGTAAGAATATCGAATCTTGAATTTTTATCAAATCTTTGGACATTACAAATTAGGACTCACATTTTCTAAGCTAACATTGGATAGAAGTTTCTATTTAAAGCCTTTATAAATAAAAATGAATTTCAACGGTGTGATAGCATAAAGGATTTTACATTGATAATGGTACCTCGCTCAATATCATACCCTAATTCTTTATTACTAGGATTGGTCATAACAAGGCTAACATGATTCCATTAAAATTGGTTATTTTAGATTTTGTAATGGTCATAATATACATTATAAAAATGATACAAGTGGATGTAACCATTGGGTCCAAAACCTCTAGTACAACTTTTTTCTGTTATAGAATCAAGGTCAAGCTACAAATTGTACTTAAGTAAAATTCAATACAAGCTACTATGTGTTTGCAACCATCCTTACATCAATCTTTAATGTTTTAATTACTAGGTGGATCAACTAAACTAGTTAAAGTAGATGATAAACCATTTATGGTTAATTTAAGGATTAACAACATATGATCATATAGCGATAAAGTCAGTTCAATCAAATTTATGGTTATGAATAACATGGCCAAGCACATTGGCTTCTCAAAAAGCAAGAAGATAACACATATGAAGTAATTTATAGTATATGTTTCTAGGTCAACTAACTTGCAAAGAGGAAAAATATCTAAAAAATTAAAACATTAGATTACATAAATCATTATAATGTAATAGCATTTGTTTATGCTTTTGATGAAGCCTGTAGAGATATTGGTCTCTAAAATAGAATTTGTTCAATATAATTAGAACGAGATTATTAATTGATCTTACACATATAAAAAGTCTTCTTTCACCACCACCAAAAATAAATGAGAAACATGTTAAAGTTCAAGACATGTTAATTGAAGATAGCTTGGAAACTGAAGATAAGCCTAAACTAACCTTTATAAATTTAAGTATAAAGATTTTTTTTCCTATGATTAAGATGAAACGTTTGGATTAGATAGAAGTTTGGTCAAATATCATTCGTAAATTAAGCTTGGGTTTCAATTATATGAATAACCTCCATAAAAAATGACTCGAAACATGATTGATCATGTAAAAGAGGAAATTGAATGACTCTTATAAGTTAGATCTATCAAGTGAATAAGATTTGCAAAGTGGATATCTAATATAGTGTCAATATTTTAAAAATCTAAATCTTGTAACTCTCAAAGATGAATACATATGCCAATGGTTGATATGTTAATCGATACAACATTTAGAAATGAAATAATTAGCTTTATAGATGATCATTCTAGTTATAACTAGATTTTCAGTATTGAAAAAGATATTTCCAAGACTATATTCTAATATCCTGGTTCTTATATGATATATGAATGGGTAATAATGCCATATAGGTTGAGAAATGCTTATGAAATATACCAAAGAGTAATGAACTTGATCTTTAATGATATAATCAATCACAATATAAAAGTTTTTATTGATAATATTATTGATAAAC
>JAAWWB010001288.1:0-25009 GCA_018804465.1 Populus tomentosa
ATCAGCCTTGTAATCAATTCAAATATGATTATTGAAATCAAATTGTGATCAATACAAACATAATTAAGATATTCTATAAAAATATTTTACTTCGAAAACATCATTAATAAATAGTCAATAAAATTATCACTATATCAAATTGCATACCAGTATTGTAGATATTATATCATTTCAAAAGTTTTTATAAACATTTTTGAAATGTAAAAAGAAATAGAGTTCAAAGAGGTGCTATAGATGATGATTAAGAATTTAATATATGTACATGAATTTATATGTGAGTTTTTTTTTTAATTTGATTTTTTTATCTTAAGTTAAAAAAATTTTCTATTTTAAAATTATTTTAATATCTTAATATTGAATTTAAATAATAAACATATTTTTTAAATATTTTTTAAAAAATAATTATTATTACATTTCCACACAATTTAAAAGTTAAAGTTGGACATTTGGGCTGCTTATTTTGGTATTGTCATGTCAAAGTGTTTATTTTTATGTCAAAAACTAATCTTGAATGTGACTTTTTAACAGCAAAAAATGGATCCTCTATAAGATTCTTACTTTTTCATTGACAAATCTAACCACTGACATAGATCTAGTAGACATAGATCCAATGTTCTATGCTTCATGTGGCCAACAATGTTTTGCCCAAATGGTTGCTTGGAAGGATAAATAGGGCGGTTAACATCAAATAAATAATGAAATGACATATAAACAACAGATGTCAAGAATGCTGTAGTATATGATGTTTTTGGGTTAAACTTGTAAAAACAGTTGTAAATTCATGATTTCATCTGTTTTTATCTGATTTTATCGATTTTATTTGATTTTAACTTGAATTTACTTATTTTCAAGTTTTTAAAATAATTTAAAATATTAAACATATTTTAACTTGTAAAATTATATAATTTTATAAGTTAACTCATGATTTTAATAATCTCGTACAATTATAAATACAGTGGGTTCAAAAAAAAAAAAACAACTCAGTTTTTAAACTTAACCAAACATCATAATAAACCTCGTACGCAGCCGCAGATCTGCTTGCTTTTGCCTTCAAAGTACCCAGCTAACAATGATGCGCTGATGTAGACCACTGCTATCTCCTAGGGAGCATGCTTTGTCATCGAGGATCGATAAAACACTCCCTATTCTCGTTTGTCTATTTTTTTTTTCTTTTTTTCTCTCCTCTATTTTCGTCGTTTTTTGCTTAAGCCTGTTTGCATGCGCCATTATTTGACCTGCTATCTCCTGCAATTTCTAGCTTTGGCAACTCAGTTTCTTGCTTTTCTTTTTTTATCTTGAGAAATGACACTTACATGATCACTGCACTACAGGGCTAGTAGCTGTACATCTGTGCCTTGGTGCTTTCGAAAAGGTTGCCCAGAATTTGACAATGTTGAAGAAGCTTGTCTCCTTCGCAAAAGTTTCTTCATCAGTTGTCTTCCCCCTCCCAACGACTGTTCTGAGCTTGCTTAAACATGTTATGCTAGCACTCTACCATTGTTCATGTGGATCTTAACATTTGCTTTAGCTTCTAAAATGCTTTAAGAACCTGTGTTTGCGAGCTTTTGCTCATCTGTGTAAAGCTCCTTAATTATTCACTAGCAAGTTCCCCATGTCCATTTTCTTCTCAATCATTGCTCAATTATAACATTGCATTAAAGCATGAGAGTCTCTACTCTGCTCTCACAACTCCCCTCCTGGGAAGGAACAAGTCTCGCCAAAAAAAATAAATTCTTTCGACTTTTAACATTGTTTTTTTAATTGAGATAATGTTCGATACAGTTTACACATAACTTAATTAACATTTCTTTTTTTCCTTATACTGTGGTTTGAAACCAATTCATCACATAATTTGAATCGAGTCCCGGAGCATGGACACATATTAAATAAATATAAATTTAAAAATGGAAAGTTAACATTGATACACATAAAAGAAAAGATATCTAGTAAAAAATTAAAAATATAATGATAAAAAGTCTTTTAACCATTGCAGGGTAGCTGCCTCTCAACATTTCTTGAAAAAGATTAGGCACTCTTTAAAGTTGTGGTTGAATCAGTTTTTTATTAAATTTTTTAAAAATAATTATTTATAATTAAATCTTTGTAATGTTTTTGGATGATTTTATTATGCTAATATTAATAAAAAAAAAAAACTAAAAGTGATCTTAAAAACATTTATTTTCCTGTACATGCAATGACTTCAATTTCTCTTCTTTTTTTTTTTTTCCCGAGAAGACAACATTTATTTTCCTGTACATGGCCTCTTCTCCATCACATCTTTTTTTTACTGTTTTTTTCACCTCAGATCACAATTTTTTAATTCATCTCTCTCCTTCTGTAAAACAGATCAAACTTCAAAGAGATCTTAAAAACAATGTGGATCACATGGTGATTCAAGTCCAATTTCTCATCTTTATTTTCGGGAGACGACACCAATTTTTTTTTTCTTCTTTATTTCTTCATGTACGTGGTTTCTTCTCTATCACGTCCCCTCTTTTTTTTTTTTTTTTGTCTTTTTTTCATTTCAGATCACATTTTCTTATTTATCACTTAAAAAAAAAACCAGATCAATAATAATAATAAAAAGAGAACATGGTACAAATATCATATCAGTCGAATCCATCCTTTTCAAGAAGATACATTTAAGCTTCAAAGCAAGCTTGACATGACAATAACAAAAATTTTGAGACAAAGATTACATGTAATCAAACCCTCCACCTAATACATATAGAGAGACGCGAATAAAAAGTGTGGAACATCCTTTGAAAGTTTGAAACTTGATTAATTTTTTTGATAAATCAGTATAATTTAATAAAAAACTAAAATATGAGATCACATAATAAGATGCAACAATCAATATACATCTCGACTTTAAAAAAATATTTTATAAAAAATAATATTTATATTTAAAATAAAATAAAAATTAAATAATTTAATGGGTTAATATCAACTTAAATTAAAGTAAGGCCCAAAACAAGAAAAATAATAATTTTATAAAATTGAATAAGGTCTGATCAAGCTTCCTTGAAATTTATCTTGGCTCAAATACTCTAATAAACTTATTGGATGCATCTTTAAGCTTTTTTGCCCTTAATCATTGTTATAATCTAATTTTCAGATTTTCTTTTAAATTATTTTTTTCTTTTAAATTGTTTTTAAAAATTGACAACTTAGCGATAACAGGTTGAAAAGCCTTTCTAATGCATGAAAGAACTAAAATAAGATTTTTGACAAAAATCAAGAACTCAATTATATTTAAGTTTAAAAAATAATATAGATATAATGTCAAATTAAATAATTATTAGAAGGGTTTGCATAAAATATATCTTTACTTTATTTATTATTATTATCAATTAAAAAACTTGTTAGAGTTTTTCACGAACCCATTAACATAATTAAACCAATGACATTTACATCACTTTTTTTATAATAAATAATGCTATTTAAAATATATACGTATTTTATAGAATTTACATACCAAAAAAAAAACCACTATTAGATTTATAACGAAATCCACAAATTTAATGCATATGAGATGCTCATCCAGAGAAATCATTTCAAGCCAACAGGAGAGTAGACATTTCCACGAAATTCACAATTTAAAATTCAACTAGTCACATGACCCCGCGTGATGTTACGGATTAATTATTTTTTATATTTTAAAAAAAAATTAAAATCTAAAAGTATTAGGTTTTTTTGTAAAGTTATACCTAAAAATCTTAGGTTTGATTGTAATGTCTAATCCAAAAGTAATATTTATAATATTAATAATAACATTAAACTTGTATGACCCAAATTTAAGTGGGTTTAGCTGCAATACCAGACCCAATAGCCTTGGATATAGGTCTGGCTGCAAAGTCGTGCACTAAAAGTGTGATAATTAAATAGATTAATTAAAAAGAAAAACAAAGAAAAAAACCAACAGGAAAAAAAAAAACTAATGAAGAAAAAGAAAAACAAATATGAAGTAACTAGGTTAACCCTTCAAACCAGGGTAACCCGTCAAACCTTGAATATGTGTCGTGAAAGTTTAATAACTAAATAGAAAAAATAAATTAATGGGTTAAACCCAAAATTAACTGGGCTAACCCTTCAAACCCGAAATTCGTGTCATGAAAGTTTGATAACTAATAGAAAAAAAAATTAATATTAACAATCTAAATTAAATGAAAAAAATTAATTAAAAAAACAAAAAGTATCAGTCTTTTCACCGTAGACTGCATTGTGCAATCCACAGTCAAATACATAAAAATAATAAAAAAAAAAAAAAAAAAAAACTAAAGGCATCGGCCGAGAACTACATAGAAAATTTTTTAATATTAATGAACTAAAATAAATAAATAAAATTAATAAAAAAAACAAAAAAAAACCTTTAAGAAGAAAAAAAACTAAATAGAAAGAAATTTAACATTAACAAATTAAATTAAATGAAAAAAATAATTAAAAAGAAAAAAAAATCAAGTTAACCCGTTAAACCCGGGATCCATGTCATGAATGTCTGGTAACTAAATAAAAAAAGTAAACATTAACAAACTAAACTAAACGAAAAAAATTAATTAAAAATAAAAAAAGAAAAAAAAATTCGGGTAAAGAAAAAAAATTCGGGTTAACTCGTCAAACAATGTTAACCCATTAAATCTAGGATCCGTGTCATGAAAATTTGATAACTAAATAAAAAAAAATTTAATATTTACAAACTAAATTAAACAAAATTATTTTATTAAAATAAAAAACAAAAAAAATTGACAAGTCAACTCAAAATTAACTGAGTTAACCTGTGAAACCCAGGATATGTGTTATGAAAGTCTGATAACTAAATATAAAAAAATTTAACATTAAAAAGCTAAACTAAACGAAAAAAATTAATTACAAAGAAAAAAAGCATAAAAAAATTCTGGGTTAACTTGTCAAATCAGCTGAAGTCGTTAAATTCGAGTATAGTGTCATGAAAGTCTGATAACTAAATAAAAAATATTTAATATTAACAAATTAAATTATATAAAAAAAATTTTGTTAGAAGAAAAAAACAAAGAAATAAGAAAATAAAATCTTGAAAGGTATAAAACACATAAAAAAACAGCTAATAAATAAATAAATAACAGCTCAAAAATAAAAAATCTAAAACTAAAATATAGTGTTTTAGTGCGGACTATACTGTGCATACTGATGTGATTTAGTATATATTATAAAATTATAATATAATAATCCCCAGCATAGGTGGGACCATGTAAAAGAGATGACCGGGCAATAGCACGTGCTCGTGTTTGTAGGAACTGAGAACAACGAGTCCATTTGCGTGAGCTTTTGGCCTCCTATTTTACAGAAGCCGTCGCACCAGATGAGGGTCGCCCAAAGATGATGTTGCTCGAAATTTATTATCTTAATTAATACTACCAACCAAAGCTTGTCCAGAAAAAATAATGGAGATATTAATTCGGTGAGGGGGTACAATAAGCAATAGACAGAGGACACGAGTGTTGCTGTTGGCCGATTAATAAATAATACATATAGATATTGAAAGGAAGTTGAAAGTGTCACATCCACGTTAATGTGAATTTTAGTAACCGTAAAATCTAGATGTTTTGGGTTTAACAACTATACAAGATTTAAATTATTTAAATTTAATAAATATGTCAAATGGACAGATGACACGAGTACAATACAAATAGATATTGTAATGGCAATTGAAAGTGTCAAACCGATGTTAATGTGAATTTAGGTAATAGTAAAATCTAGATATTTTAGAGTAATCTAAGTTATCTAAATCTAGTAAAGATGTCAAATCCATATAAAAGCGCCTGGGGTTGATGATAACGTCAGATCCAGGCACCTGGACCTCACAAAGTGATGAAAAATCTCAAATAAACATTCAAAGTTTGCTCGATCAATAAAACTAATTTAACCATTACATGTATTAATTAATAAATAAATATTAATAACAAATAAAGAAAAAAATTACATGATGTATATTTATTTAATCTCGTGCTAATATTATTTTTTTTAAAAAAAATACAATTTGAAGCAAAAAAATTAACTTATTAACACAATTCATGTGCTTTTTATTTATCTAACACTGCATCATATTGTAGTCCCTTAAATGGTTTAACTTCAATCATGTTGGAGTTGACTCAGCATGACTTATTTGACCAAGCTATTGTTAAAGCTATTGTTAAAACTCAATCATACTCTTAAAAATTTGTCAATTCACCATTGTTATAACATTTGCCTAACTTTATCAAGTGAAATAGTTAATCACCAAAAAATAAAATAAAACAAAAAGTTAGGGATTGAAACAAAAAGATAACGTCATATTGGATTGATCCTAGTCAACCCGGGTTAACATATTAAATTCATAGCTCGGGTCATAACATGAGCACAATGAGCTAACCTGATATGACTATTTGTCTCATTCATTTCTCTTCCCATCTTTTCTTTGTGGTCGAGCCTCAATTAGGCTCGAGTTGTATGAAATTTGAGACTAAATTGAAGAATCATTCAAGAATTAGGGACTATAATCAAGACATTAAGAGTTATCAAAGAATTAGGGACCAAATAAAATTTTTTACAACTATATAGAGAGTTTTAATGTTACAATTATAATTTGTAGCATAGCTTAATGATAAGATTGATATAAAAATAATTTGGATATAAAATTATTAGTGTAATATATAATATTTATCCTAAAATAACCTAATGTCTATATTGTGGAGCTGAAAAGAATAAGAGAAAACAAATCATGTTTCGAAACTTCCTTCACCCCATTCTCTGCTCTAGGCAAGAAATTTACTTTTTTTTTTTTAGTTCCAAAGTAAAAGAAGAAAAGGCAAGGGATTTACTTAGAATTGTTTGGGTAGGGCTACGAGATGAATGTATTACCTAAGATAAATCTTAAAGAATGGATATGATAAGCATGCCAAACCCAAATGCCTTGGGTTTGGTAAACATGCCAGACCTAAACAACATGGGTTTAGAAACCAAACTTTGAAGTTTTTTATAGATCATCCAAATCGCTATCCCTCAAACATTGAAGTTGAAATTTTGCATGTGAAACAAAATTTAAGGCATTTACAATATCTTGATATTTTCTCTAGAGCGTTTGACAAAGAAAATCAGTAACTCCCATAACTTTGTTAATCAAAAGTAAGACTAAGACAAAGACAGTCAAAAGATGTCATGGAAAGATAATATTTGAAAGCATCAATGTGAAATCGAAAGTTTGGTCCATTTTCATCAATCTTTGAAAGCAATGGTCTTGTTGTTTCAAATAACTCAATTAAACTCCTTATTAAACTAAAATGAGAACCCCAACCAGTTGTTCTAGGTTGATGTAAAATAGAAGCTTGATTTGCCTTTGTACCATTCTCAAGTTCTCTAGTTATTATTAACTCAAAATGATGTTTGGAAGAAGCAGAAATGAAATTCACAAAATCATTCAACATTAAAATCCTAGATCAAAGCTCAATCAAGAAACACAATTATCAACTAATTTAATATTTAAGGATGAAATTAGAAAAAAAAATGAATTTGAAAAATTTGTCAAAGAAAGAAAAATAACAACTAAAAGAATAAAGATCAAATTTGATAGGAAAAAATTTTTAATAAGGATGAAATTGTAAAAACAATCAATTTAAAAGATTATCTTAAATAAAAATAATAACAATTAAAAAAATAGGGACTAAATTTAAAAGATTAAGAAATTCAAAAAGGACAATATTGAAAAACAATTCTAATTTTATAAATTTTTTAAAAACTTAATAAATTAGGAATAAAGCATCAATTTATAAAATTAGCAAAATAAATTTAACAAAGAACAAAAAAAATAAAAAGACCTAAGATAACCTTATACATTTTAAAAATTAGTGTAAAATTCTACAAAAAGAAAATTAATAAAAATAATGAAGCTTAGTCTCAAATTGAATAAATGGATGAGACTGAAAAAAAAAATGAGCTTAAATGAACCAAAAAAAAACCAAGCAAACCTAATCAAACCTCATAAACATGGACTAATCTCTAAAACTTGTAGCTCGTGAAATTCTAGACTTGAGCTCAATAAAAAAACTCAATTCTCAATTAATTTAATGTTCAAAGGTGAAATTGGGGAAAACAAATCAATTTAATTTTTTTTTCAAAGTAAAAAATATCAATCAAAAGAAAAAGGATGAAATTTGATAGGAAAAAAACTTAATGAGGATAAAATTGAAAAAAACCAATTTAAAAAATTACCTCAAATAAAACAAACAACAATTAAAATAATGATGATCAAATTTAAAAGGTTAAAAAAATTAAAGAGGAATGAAATTAAAAAATAATTATAACTCTATAAATTATTCAAAATAAAATAAATAATAATCAAAAGAAAAAAGGACTAAATCTTAGTATAAACAAATTGAATGAGATGTTTTGAAATTTTTAAAGGGTAGCGCAAAAATCAAAGTAGAGAGAAAAAGAAAAAGAAGAAACAATCATCGATGCTAAACCAGAGGGCCATTTGGAACATGGGCCTCCTTTTCAAGGAAGGGGCGTCGAAATGATTCAAACACTACTGCAGAAGGTGACGTTTGGTGACTGCATGAGGCTTGCCTATTAGCTGGAGCTTGCTATACACATGCTATAAAGTTTTTTTTTAATAATATTTAATATATGATCATATACAATAATGACCATGAGTAACCTAAATATTAACAAAAAGAAAGCCATGGTAAAAGGGCCAAGAAGCCCCTAAAAGAGAGTTTAATTAATTTTATCTTTAAGGGTAATAAAATAATTTTACTATTTTGAAAATATAAAAAAGACCAAAATGCTCTTGTTTGAAAGATAACCTATATATTTTTTTTTATTTTAGGGTTATATTAGTAATTTTCTATGCAAAAGAAAAGAAAAAAAAATGATTAACTAGCTCTGTATAATTTGTAAAAGATAATTATATCATGGTAAAAAAACCACTTTATTTGTAATAGCTGGTTTAAAGGTTTTATATCTGAAGGACAATCGACATTATTACACTATTACAATGAATTGTTTTTTATATCTTGTTACACCACAATTTCTCTTTTAGCTTTATGTTTTTTATTATAAAAAATTGTTTTTGATTATAATAACAATATATTACACACAATTATGTTGAACTAGCTATGTGATCCACGTTTTGTTATAGATCAAATATTTTTATTTTTTAAAAAAAGCTTATCTATGTAGGTTTTTTCAACATATTTTGATAGTTCAAAAAATATAACAAATCAAAAAGTTTATGAACACATGTAATCAAATAAACTAAGAATTATGTGCATGAAGAAATCAATAAAAAATCATTAATGATATCTAAAAACAAAACTTGAAAAACTTAGAGACAAATGTAAATCAAGATATTGAATCTTGAAAAATACGATATTAAATTGATTGAATAAAATAAAAAGAAAAAAAATAAATAATATGTAAGGCTACACATATTAAGAACATCGTATAAAAATAAATATTTTTTTATTTTCAAAACACATAGTTTATTTATATAAAAGATAAAAACAAAACCATAGATGAACCAGAAAAACCACTTCAAAAATTAAACACTGAATAAAAAAATCAATATTTTTTAAAAGAGATCGCTGAACAAAATAAAAGAGATGAGATTTTGTCCATTTGTTTTTTATTTTTAGTTTCTTAACTAGCCACATAACTTTATTTCTTTTCAATTGCATAATTTAAAGTTATATTTTCAAGGCAACCATATTTATTAAACCCGGTTTGGGGCCTGGTCCCAGGTTATACGGGTTGACTCGGGTTAACCTGAAAAAAATAAAAAAATATATTTGTGGTTTTAATATTTTATATGAAAAAATTAAGAAACAATCCATGTTAATATAGGCTATACATGTTATAAACAATTAAGTTTAAAAGATTATTTCAAAAGATTTTTTTATCCCACATTGAAAAAACATAACTTTTTTCTTGTGAACATATATATATATATATATATATATATATATATATATATATATATATATATATGGGCTTCAAATCTCAAATTGAAAAAAAAAGCCACATTCTTCAAGTATTTATATAGTGAACTTTGAAATGAGTTAGTAACCAACTGAAAAATATGAAAAAAAAAAGGGGTCTTGAGGTAGGAGAAAGAACGCATTTGAAAAAAAGGACTATACTGGGTTTTTTCCAGGTCACCCGAGTTTCAAGTCGACCTATAGGGTCGACCGGTTTACTCTTTGCCAATTACAGGCCTAGATTTTGAATGAAAGAGACTCGGCCAAGGCGGGTCACTCGGAAAATTTTTAGAAAAATATTTGATGTTTTATTATTTTATATGAAAAATTAAGAAACAATCCATGTGAATATAGACTATACATGTTGTAAACAATTAAATTTAAAAGATTATTTGAAAATGGTTTTTATCCCATATTGAAAAGATACTATCTTATTCTTCTAAGTTAAAGTATTTAAATAAAAAAGGTTTATTTTTCCATATTGAAAAAATATAATTTTTTTCTAGTTGAACATAGATTGTATTTACTAATTGGCTTCAATTCTTACATTGAAAAAATAAAATATTTTTTTATATTTATATAGTGAATTTTGAAATGAGTTAGTAACCAACTGAAAAATATAAAAAAAAAGGGTCCTTGGGTAGAAGAAGAAACATATTTATAAAAAACAAAAAAAAGGTCTTTACTGGGTTTTTGCGGGGTTACCCAAGTTTCGGGTTGACCCTGCGGGCTAATTGGTTTATTTCAGGTCAATTTCAAGCTTGAATTTTGAATGAAACAGACCCAATCAATGCTACTAGGTTCTGCTGGCAACAATGCTCAATGCCACTGAATCCTGCTTGGCAACATGGCTCAACACTATCTTTTTGGGTCCTGCTACCAGCATGACCCAATAATATTTTAGCACAGTTTTATTACCTGTACGTTTAACATAATAATATGAATTAATTTTTATTTTCTTGGTTTGATTTTGAACCCATGTATTAATATATTTTGGTTTAAATTATTGATTTATTTGTGATAGATCCTCTTTCTATCATGTCCACTGGTTGTGAAGCCATATCCAACATATTTTGAGAGTGATTTAGATTTGGCTTCCAAGTTAAACGCAACACCTTTTGAGAGCGATTTGAGTCTATCTGTCAAGCTAGACCCAACAGTTTTTGGTATAAAAATAGAAAAAACGACACCTCTAATATTATTTTTTGACTAAAAACAAAAAAGATAACACCTTATAGTATTACAGTGTTGTCCATAATATAAACACTCTATATTTTTAGTGTGACTGATAGTACAATGAATCTATATCCACAATAAATATATAATATTTTTTTTCATATCTTTTAAAATATAATATAATTCATGATTGAAGTGAAAAAACAAAACCCCAAGCTTTCAATTTGAGGAACTTGTACCAATGAGCTTAATAAATTGAATCTTGCGTGGCTTTACAAATATGGTGGACCAATCTATTTTGCTTTAGGAGAACCGTGCAAAATATAACTGTACAAGAGTGCATTACAAAAAAGTTTTTTTTTGCTAGATGGCACCTTCTCATTCATTAAGGTGGTTTTGGACAGGGTACATAATCGAAGCCTTACACATTAAAATAATAATAATAATAAACAAATAAACCCCTTCCAGCTCAAACTGAGTAAATTATAAATTATTCCCTATATTTTAAAGAAACAAATTAATTAATCTCTCTTTTTTAATTATTTAATCACTTATCATTGTTACTCATGCTTAATTTCATATTAATTTATTTAAAAAATCTAATTTTCTCATCAATCTTTCCATAATATCTATTTTTTTATTTTTTTTTTATTAAAAAATAATTTAGAAAATAACATTAAATAGATAAAAAAAAAACTAAAAACTAGTTTTTTAAGAAGAGGATTAATTAATTTATTTTCCAAAATTAAAAAGATTAATTTATAATTTACTCAGCTCTAACTTGGTCGAGCAGCAGTACTGCTATTAAAAAAACATTACTCATCGTCTATATATACACAGGCACGTCTTCATTACAAGTGAGGAAACAAAGATAAGTAGTAGCAGTGAAGTGATGGCTTCTCGACCCGGAATTCTCACAGACTGGCCATGGAAACCTCTTGGAAGCTTTAAGGTGATATGGAAATCCCTCCCATCGCTCCTTTTCTTCTCGTTGTCTGATAACACACGTAGAGTAACTCGTTTTCGTGCAAACAACGTTAATATATGATCAGAACCCAAAAACAAAAATATATATTAACTATATATCTTTGTTTTGTTTGTGTGTTTAAATATTGCAGCATGTAATATTGGCTCCTTGTGTCATTCACAACATCTACGCCTTCATGGTTAAAGATGAAAAAGATCTCTTAAGCTTCCTCATTTTCCCACTTCTGTTGTGGAGAATACTTCACAACCAGTTATGGATCAGCCTGTCCCGTTACAGAACAGCCAAAGGAGATAACAGGATTATTGACAAAGGCATTGAATTTGAACAAGTTGATAGAGAAAGCAACTGGTATTTGTATAATCAAATATTACACACACACGCACGCACACACACTTTTTCAGTAATTTCATGCATTAATTTCCACTGTAGCGCTTGTGAGTTTTTTGATACTTGGATTTTCTGGTTGGATATCTGCAGGGATGACCAAATATTGTTCAATGGAATTTTACTCTACGTTGGTAGCAAAATAATTCCAGGAGCTAGCTATCTCCCCATGTGGAGCTTAGATGGTGTAATTTTAACAGCTCTGATTCATATGGGTCCGGTGGAATTTCTGTATTATTGGCTTCATCGACTTCTTCATCACCACTATCTCTACTCTCGCTATCATTCCCATCACCATTCCTCCATTGTCACAGAGCCCATTACTTGTAAGTCTCCCTCCAAACACCCCCCGGCCCCCATGTATATATGGTGTTGGAGGTTTACAAGTTATTTAAGAATGTCAAAGTGAACAATTAATCTCTTAAGTACTCCTTAAGAAGAATGACACACATTTATATACGGTGTAGTGCATTTGAATTATTAATAATCTTGTGTGATCGTTAATAAACTTGGTTTAATTGACCTTTCATAGAAGGTTTTAAGTTCGAGTATTTTTATAATAACGGAAGAAAAATCTTGAGCATACCATTCTCCATTACTATCAGCAATACATGATGATGATATACATACCATTCTCCATTACTATTAGCAATACATGATGATCATATATATACAGTAAGTGTAATTATTTGACATTTTCTTTCTGGAAATCTGCATCGCAGCTGTGATTCATCCATTCGCCGAGCACATATCCTACTCCATGCTATTCGCAATACCTTTGATAACGACTACTGTGACAGGGACAGCCTCTTTAACATCCTTTGCTGGTTATATCACTTACATCGACTTGATGAACAACATGGGTCACTGCAACTTTGAACTCATTCCCAGATGGCTCTTCATCATTTCCCCCCCTCTCAAGTACCTCATGTACACCCCATCGTAAGTCTAGATGTATCTCAGTTGATCTTTTGCATTTTCAATAATTAATTGTCACCAGTATCCTCTTCGTTTTATTAATGGGATTTCTTCTAAACTTATGAACAAAAAGCAGGAAAATGATTCACCAAATTTTACATAAAAAGAAGATGAAAAGAATATACAGTCGTCTGTGGAAAATACTCTGTTTATTATAATTCATGCACTAGCAGTGCACTAACAGTGAATTATTGCAGGAAAATGATTCACCAAATTTTAGTATCGTTTTGTGATTTTATACCGTATTTTAATAGCTTTGACGCGTACTACGTTTCACCTTTCCCACTATATTTTCATGCACTAACAGTGCATTATTGCGTTGTCTATTAATCAGTGTTCAAAACAATATCTGATTAGCGCGAATGCATGATTTAACATTTGATGCAGCTGCAAGTTCCAACTCTCTTCACAAAGCCAGTTTAGAAGTAGTTACTCCCTCTATGATGGACTATTTAACACTTGATATGGCTGCAGGTACCACTCTCTTCACCACACTCAATTCAGAACCAATTACTCACTATTCATGCCCATCTATGATTACATCTATGGCACAATGGACACGTCTTCTGATACCCTCTATGAAGAGTCGCTCAAGAGACCCGAGGAAGCCCCTGATGTAGTGCATCTAACTCATCTCACGACACCAGATTCCATCTATCATTCACGGCTAGGACTTGCCTACTTGGCTTCCAACCCTCAGAAATCGAAATGGTATCTCTCGTTAATGTGGCCGGTGACACTGTGGACCATGATGTTAACTTGGATTTATGGACGCGCTTTTGTTGTCGAGAGGAATCGCTTCCACAAACTCAGATTACAGACATGGACTATACCAAAATACAATATTCAAGTAATTAAGAAGGATATTTCTTTGTCATTGATTAATCAAGGGCGTTCAGTTTAATCTGTCCTCCTTAATTTGCTTATCTAATTTTTGGCAGTACAACTTGCGATGGCAAAAAGTATCCATAAATACCTTGATTGAAGAAGCTGTTCTTGAAGCCGAGGAAAAAGGTGTTAAAGTGTTAAGTCTCGGTCTCTTGAATCAGGCAAGCACTTCACGGCTAAAATATAATGCATTCTAGGGAAAAAAAAAAAACAAAAAACAGTGGTGGCCGGTTACTTAAGTTTATAGATGCAACGTAGTTGAGTTTATAGGTTTTTTTTTTCTTTTCAATTTCCCATATTTCATGGATACGATACATCATAGATCAAGAGATAAAACTAATGACATTTGACAATCAAATGTTTGTTAATTATATCTTCATCATGTTCAAACATAAATTATGCAGGGAGAGGAGCTTAATAGGTATGGTGAACTTTATGTGCAAAGGCATCCCAGGCTCAAAACGAAGGTGGTGGATGGAAGCAGCCTAGCCGTTGCTGCTGTGCTCAATAGCATACCTAAAGGAACAACACAAGTGCTTCATAGAGGCAATCTCTCTAAGGTTGCCTATGCTGTTGCTTTAAATCTCTGCCAAAGGGGAATCCAGGTATTGTTGTTGTCTACTAGGCAAATTTAATTTATGGCCATGTTTTAATTTCTAATTCCTAATTATTACGATCATTTTCACTGATTTTTCAGGTAGCTGTTCCATGTGAGGATGATTACCAGAAGCTTAAAAAATCCTTCGGCATCACATCTGATCAGAACAATCTGATTCTTTCAAAGAGTTATTCAACAAAGGTACGCTATAATACAGATATGCTTTCTTTAGCTACCAAGGAATTAGAAATCAAATTTTTTTGTCAAAAATAAAATAAAATTACAACTTAAATTATTTAAGTAATATATATATATATATATATATATATATATATTGACATTTCTAATATCATAATAAACTTTGTTGTGTAGACGTGGTTAGTTGGGGATGGATTGAAAGAAGAGGACCAAAAGAAGGCAGCAGAAGGAACATTATTTATTCCCTTCTCGCAATTTCCCCCAAAGAAATTGCGCAAGGATTGCTTCTATCACAGCATACCAGCAATGGCAGCCCCTGCATCTCTTGAAAATGTTGACTCTTGCGAGGTAATTAATTAGTCAAATATTGCAGAAATTTAAAGTACTATTTGCATTATGTTCTTATTTTTGGAAAGATAATTAATTTGTATTGCAAAATACTTGATGACAGAATTGGTTGCCAAGAAGAGTGATGAGCGCATGGCGTGTGGCTGGAATAGTGCATGCCTTGGAAGGATGGGACGAGCATGAATGCGGTTCTACAATGGCTGATATTGACAAAGTTTGGCAAGCAAGTGTCCAACATGGGTTCAAACCTCTGGTCATCAAGACTCCATTAAAATTCTAATGGATATTTAGCTGTCTTATGTTGCTAGCCTTGCCTTAAGGGCTTAGGTATTGCATATCACCTCCGTAATATTGCAAACTATATATGTGTGTATGTGTTATATCCACTACTATATATATGTTATCTCTACCCATTAATATTATGTTATTTCTCTATGCAATGGACAAATAATTAGTAATGGAATATTATGATGGTTATTTTTACTTTCTTTTGTGCTTGCTCTCGGCATCTGATTCCATCACATGTAATGTTATATAAAGTAATGTTATATGTTTTCATGTGATCTATTCTACATTATTTTTAAACCCAACCCAGATTCGGATGTTAATATAGTTATCACACCATAATAGATACATGACATAATTAAAGAAAACTAAAAATTCTAAAATTAATACCGATCTTAAAGATTTTACTAAGTTAATTATATTTAAGGAGAAGATCAATGTCACCCATATCATATCCTTTTAAATGAAAAAAAAGATTATTTTTACTATGTGTTTTCTCATAAATTTATTCTATACATGCTATTAATTATCTAGATATATTTCTAAGCTTATTCATGACTTATTTAAAAAATAATGTTGGTCCCTATGAATTGGAGACTATTTGACAAATTTAATATACATTAATCCTTAAAAATAAATGATTTTATTGATTTTTTTCTTTTAAAACAAAAAATTTAATCTAAGAGTACCATAAAACACACAATCTTAGTCAAGCTAATTCTTTCCTAATCAAAAAACCCTAGATAAACAAACCCAATCCTATAAGAAAAGGTTTCAAGCTTGCATCATTTAAATAACCAAAACATGCATATAGTCCGTAATTCTTCATGTTTATTATAATCAAGGATATTTAGCATAAATCCTAATGAATTAAGCAAATAAAGCATGCACCATAACTAAAAAAACCCTAGAGAGGTGAACTATAAATCTCCAAAGTCCGAATCAAATGACACACATGCTTTCTGACCAAAACAATGGGTTGGAAACCTAGAAAATTGACATTTTTAGGATTCAAAAGCAGCTTTACACACAACAATTTAGATCCAACCTTGTTCCAATAAAGAAGAGAAACTTTTCGTACCATATTTTCTCATGCATAAAAACAATAATATTGCATGCTGAGAATGGGTCAACTTCCACCATGAAAAAACCATAAGCTGCTTCCAAAAGAATTATTTGGTTTAGTATGAGGTGTAATGCACTTTCTTTATTAATTATTGCATCAATAAAAAAAATATGTTCATTTTTTAACTCTTAATGACCAAGCTTGGTTAAAGACAAACAACAAAACTTAAAACATGTATTTTTTTATGGTTTTCATAACAAGAATGGCTGATTCTAATTCTGAGGATATTGCATGTTTTATGATTGATTTATGTTGTTTTATTTTTCAAAACCAAAACTGATTTTACCACTTAGGAGTGCTCTTGTGGCATTCAAACTACTATTAAGGTATCTTGAACATTTTAGTTTTTGATCTTTTAATTCTTTTATTTTAGTTAAATTGACATTAAATATCAAAATTTCTTCAATTAAGTCACTGTTTGAATTAATCATACCTTCAAACTTTTCCATATCTTTCATCTTGGTCCTTAGCTTTTTAATTCATGCAAATTCGATCAATTTCAACCTTTTTATTCAATCAAATCCATTAATATTTCTCAAAATTATCCTTAACCTTTTGTAATTGCTATAGCCCAATCCATGCTTCTGAAAATTCATTATTTGTTTGATTTTATCTCTAATTATTTTTTTTCTTTCATTTTTTATGAATTGTTTTTTTTGTATTGTGATTAATTTTCAACAATTGTCTTTTTCTTGAAAATCTATCAAATTTTATCTACTAGATATTGTGATGAAAATTATTTTTTAAAGGGGATAAAAATTAGGTTATGATAATAATGTTTCATTGATCGAGCTTTAGTATGAACTGGGTTTCAAAGTAATTCATATGAGAGTTGACTTGGTGTAACCTGGTTGATCTAGTAGGTGCACTCACAATTGGATAGACCTAGTTAAAACTCAGTTTGACTTTTAAGTTTTTTCTTAAAAGATGTCAGCTTAAATTTTTTTTATAGAAAAAAATATTGAAATAGTGACATTTTGAATTGACTTGGCTCTAACTGGGATATCCTGCCCAACTCATGATCAAGGTTGTTGTTACTCATTTTTGGACTCCCACGTGCTAGAGACGGTGTATACCTCTTTTAAATAGAGTGTAGGAGTTTAGCTCATATTCGCCAGAAAATTGACAAAAGCACATAAGAAATATTTTTTTCAAAAACCTGGTGTGAGCTATTTTTTGCTCTCTTTATCCTTCCCCTTTGCTGCCAAAATCATCAGGTTTCTTAGATTGACTAGGGGTCTTCAGAATCTTAAATTCGTTCCTTCATTATCTTGTTTTTAAGGTTGAATAAATCCTTCAGAATTTGCACTAAAAAATAGTTATGTTGTTGTCGTAATTTTTTGTTTCAATTTAGGCTCTAATTTTGACTCGGTTTCGAACGATATATGACCATCTTAGGTATATTCTGTCACTTATTACATGTTGAAAAATTGACGTACACCTTTATTAAGCCCTAGGGATCATTATTCTTAGAGCAGATTCTTAGTCAGATTTAGATGCTCAGCATTGTCAGATCAAGAACCTTTTTGACCAACTAGATTACTGCTAGATTCTGTTCTATAAAATGATTTTATTTTACTTCGACTCCTTCATCATAGTTGTAGTCCTAGATGCATAGATGAATTTAGGCTTTTGGATCTCTTGATTTCGATACCAGAAGCTTAAGGTATTCCCATTTGAATATCTAATGTGAAGGCAGAGAATTCTGCCGTGAGAAGGATATTGACCCGAGTCTGCACTAAAAAAACTCTATTTTTGGCCTAGTTTTTGTGATTTTTGTTCTTAGTTTATACTCAGTCATATCAGCATTTTCGGCATTCGTCAGTTTTTGAGTTAGACTCGTAGATCCCTTTTGACCAACCCAATTACTGCTAGATTTTGTTCTGTAAAAAGATTTTATCTGACTTCGACTCCTTCATCAAAGTTGTAGTCCTAGATGCGTAGAATAATTTTGGCTTTTGAATCACTTGATTCCAATACTAGAAGCTCAAGATATTTCCATTTGAATATCTAACGTGAAGGCAGAAAATTCTGCCGCGGGAAGGATATAGCCCAAGTTCGCGAGGTTGATTCGAAGGATTTTTTTTTGGACCAAGGACTGAATAAAAAATTGTTAAAATGAGGGATTGAATTGAAGAAGGATATTGAAAGCTGGAGAGGGGGCTGGATCATCATAAATGACAGGATTTTTTCCACACCGAATAAGGAAAATGAGACTTTGCAGCTGCACCCTCCATCTGATTTCTTTCCTTTTTTTCGTTGTAAATTCCTGTTGTTTTTCCTTTATCATCATGCCTGAATTTTGAAGCTGCAACCATGTTTTTTGTTGCCTCATTTCAAAGGGAGCAGCTGGCCCTATGGAAGGAAAGAAAATAGCCACGCCCTCCTCTAAAACTGGAAAGAAATCAGACGTAAAGCACCAACATAAAATCAGAATATTGCAGCTTCCTTTTGCGTTCTTTTTTTTACTGCAGATCAGTAGGGATTTACGTCCTAGGATTAATACATTGAATCCTTCCTAAATGAAGACATACTTAGACTATATATAAGCCCCTCTAATGACCTAACGGAGGAAGCAAAAAAGAGAGCAGAAAAATAAGAGAAAAAACGGAGAAAAAAAAGAAAAAAAACATAGAAAAAGAGAGAGAAGTAAAACACAAGAGAGGTAGGCGACCGGGAAACCAGTCTTTTACCAGCACACAGCTGAAATATTTCGTCCGCTTCAGCATCTCTATTTTCGTTCGTCATTTACCAGCATCCAAGGAGGCACGCGTGAGCTTTGTCTTTCGGCCTTGGGTTCTATTTTCTGCAAATAGGAGCTACAGTTTTTGAAGGAAAACGCAAGAGAGGCAGGCGACAGGGAAACCAATTATTTACCAGCACATAGCTGAAATATTTCGTCCGTTTCAACATCTCTATTTTCGTCCGTCATTTTCCAGTAACTAAGGAGGCATACGTGAGCTGTCTTTCGGTCTTTGGTTTTTTTATTTTATTTTATGCAAACAGGAGCTGCAGGTATAAGCCCCAATCTCTCCTCCTTTTTTATTTTTATACTAGGCATTCGGTTGTAAACCTGTTTCTTCCCTCTAAATAATTGGTTTCTGTTTTAGAAAAAACCAACACTGGCCTATTATTTCTTTCATGATTTTTTGAGTTCAGCTGTTGTCCATGTAAAAAGGGTTTGTCTTTCATGTTTAGGAACTTTTACATTTAGGGACTTTCCTTTTGTTTTCCTTACATCCGCTGGAGAAGAAATCAGCCGGCCTTAGTTTGCTTTTAGTGATTGCTCCCAGCTTTATTTTGTTCTTGCTGCCTGCGCATTGATTTGGTTTTGATTTTTTTTTTTGGCTTTAAGCTTATTATAAATCTTAGAATATATATGACGGCTTTCAGCGTTTTATTGCGATTTTTCTTTTGTGTTTAATTGTGTTGCTTGTGTTTTGGATAAAACAAATTTTAAAAAGTTTTCTTGTGTGTTGCATACAGCCAATACCCTAACATGTTTTGAATTTATATATATATATATATATATATATATATATATATATATATATATTTGAAGTTTCGAAAAAGGTATTGTCACATGGATTTCGTAAACACAACAAAAATTATTTTCTTGCATTTCTGGATTTTACAACATATTTGTAAAACTCCAAAGGGTATTGGCCAATATTTCAAAAAATATAAAAATCCTATTTTAGGGGGAATTCATTTATTATTCACCGCTAATGTTTGGATAAAGAAATCCTTAAAGGACGAATATCCCAAATATTATTGGGAGTAATAAATCCGCACACATCCTTGAAAGAAGCCTTGATTATAATCGAGGACATTTCAAAAAAAATTTCTCCACGGTTTACGAGCCGTGAGAGTATAAAATACTAAAAAATATAGGTTTTTTTTTAGCGCCCTAGATTTCTAAATTTTTTTGTCCCTCCTCCTTGCGATTTACGAGTCGCAAACTCTTGAAATACTAAGGAAAAAAAATGAGCTTTCGAAACACATGGAATCTCCTTGGATTTCTATCCTAATAAATTTTATTTGAATCAAACCTAGAAAAATTGATGGGATTAGAAAACACCAGCACCATTATAGAGCAAACTAAACACCAAGCAGCTTACTTTAGGTAGGGCGTACTAGGGGTGCTAATACCTTCCCTTTACGCAATCAGTCCCTTGCCTTAGAATATCTGAAAGACCAGTTAGGGTTCCTAGTGACCAAATACTAGGTGGCAACTTCCTTATTCATAATAAAACAAAAAAACCTGAAATTCAATCGAAAGTCGCCGCTCCACCGCGCTCCGCCGCGACGGTGCGACAAAGGTCATAAGCATGACATTATTAACTTTGCCTTTTGTAATCTATTTGATCATAACTCACAAAGATTATTTTTTTGCTCTTATCATCTAGTTTGGTCCTTACTTGATCATCTTCATGCTTCTTATGTAGTTATGTCATTCAAGCCTTTAGTGAGACACCTATTGGACAAGTAAATAGCACAATCTACAACTTCGGCCCAAAACTATTTAGATATCTTCTTAGTTTTGAGCATGTTTCTTATAATGTTGAGGATGTTTCTATTCTTTCTCTCCACCATGTTATTTTGTTGTGAGGATCTAGGCACTGTTATGAGTCTTTTTATACCATGATCTTCAAAAAACTCATTAAAATTATTATAACAAAATTCACCTCTCCTATCTGTCCTAAGTAATTTTATAAAATAATCACTTTTTTTTATTAAACTAAAGCCTTAAACTTCTTAAAACAACTAAATACATTAGACTTTTCTTTTAAGTATACCTAATTTTTTCTACTATAATCATCAATAAAAAGTAAAAAATATAATTTTTTACAAAAAAAAAAAAACATGGTTTGATACAAACATGAACATGTATTTCTTGTTGAGGTTGACTTGCTCTTGATGTAGACTTTTTTCATAAAATCTTAGGGAATTGCTTGCCCACTAAACATCCATCACACAACTAATTTAGATGTATAATGGATGGTAGACCCTTCAATATCTTTTATGCCATCATCTTTAAACTATCAAAGTCTACATGCCCAAGTCTCATATGTTAAATTCAAGTCTCATATGCATTTAGGCATTTAGACACATTCCTCTCTATGTTTAGCAAGAACATTATATACATATTATCATAGCTCCTTTAGTATCAAGTAATGTCAAAGTATGATATTTCATCTTAATCTCATGCCCCTTCTCCAACCATTGTTCTAAGCTCAATATGTTGCTTTTTACTATTGGTATATAATAGAAATCATGAATAAATTGATGACTTACATCTTTTAATTTAATCAAAATCATATATTGTTTTTTTATGGAACCTTTGAATGATTCACAAAGGTGACATCACCTCTAATTGCTTCATCAAGCTCCATGAACTTGTTTTTGTCTCCACATATATGGTTATTAGCTTCATTGTTTGGATACCATATGTTCTATTTGTCTTGCATTCTCTCATCATGCACCAGTAATAGGGTGGCTTCCCTTTCCTCTTATATTACTAGATTTGCATTCTTCTAAAACATTTTAGTTAGACTCCAAAAATCCCTAGCATAATGACATACTTTTTGACAATTATAGTATTTAACTTTTGATTTGTCAAGCCTAGATTTTGGATTGTCACTATTAATGCAATCGGTCGATCGATTTGCTTCATATGGTAGATCATTTGACCTGTTATGACTGCCACAACCTCCTCTTCCAAATTTGCCTCTCTTAGCTATTCTCTCCCTCTCTTTTGTACTTCTTAATAATGTTTAATTACAAGTCTTTTTATAGGCATAAAGTCCTAGGCAATCAATGAATTAAACTAATATAAGGAAATCTTAATCTAAACAAGAATTTTATTTTGCCGATTGAACCAGTTGACCGTTTCAACTTATTCCACCTGTAGGTTGTTCTGTCTCGATCGATCGATCTATTCCTGATCGGTCGACTAGTTTAAGTAATTTTTAGAAATCAATTTACTTTCAACACTTGCGTATAAATTTATGATATGTTATTAGCTAATCTCTCACATGAGTTTGAAAATCTTTCTAGTTACTTGCATTTGAGGTTTTGTTTGACATCGATTCTCCGAACATATGTTGATTCCTTTCTAAAAGTTTTGGTATTATGCCCTGGATAAACTCAAATGCTTTGGAAGCTGAATAAGTTTTATATAGACTTTGCAATTAGGAAATTAATCTTGAGGCATCATTTTCCATTGTTAGGAAAGTTAAACGAAATAATTGACACTTTTTTGAACAAATTTAAGGAGAAGTCTTGGTAGCTAAGACAATTTGATTTTATCATTTCAAACTTAAGAAATCATTTAAGAAATAATAATGGTTTTTTTAAATGTATTAAGTTGATGTAGAGGTTTATATTCATAATCTTCGTTGCGTAAAATTAATCCAAATTAAGGCCATGTTTGTTTGTTGAAAAGTAATTTTCTTTTGTAAAGTGAATTTTGAGAAAGTGAATTATTTTCTGATGTTTAGTAGTGTAATGAAAAATAAGTTCAAAACTATTTTCCAGTGTTTGGTTATGTCATGGAAAATGAGCTGGAAAATAACTTATTAATGTTTAATTTTTTTCAAGTTTATTAAAATAACGATGAACAAATCTTACAAATTAAAAGGTTGAATGAGAATGAATTGAAAAAAAATATAATTTAATAAATTATCTCAAATAAAATAAATAATAATCAAAATAATAGAGATCAAATTTTTTTAAAAAATTGAAAGATAAAAAAATTAAAATAATAATAATTAACATTTCATAAATTATTTCAAATAAAATAAGTAACAATTAAAAGAATGATGATCAAATTTGATATATAAAAAATTTCAATTAAAAAATAATAAGGGAAAAGTAAATAACAATTATAAAAATAAGGACCAAAGCTATATAAAAATTAAATTGTAAGGGATGAAATTGAAAAATAAATATTCAAAACAAAATATATATAGCAATTAAAAGTTTAAGGATCAAATTTGATATAATTAGCAAATAATATGATATTTCTAAATTTTTCACAACTTATAAAAAATGTTTTTCATCTAAAATAAAAGAAAAACACTTTTCTAAAAATCAAGTTAATTTTTTTAACTAGAAAATATTTTTTATTGATTGTAAAGTATTTTTAATTGATTAAATTTTTTTAATATTAAACAAACACATAAAAAAAAATTTAGAAAGTAATTTAATGTGGAGAGCTAGAATCGCAGTGGAAATAGAGCCTAATAGAAACAAGAAATTAACAACTCCATGACATGGATAGTTGGATGCGGCAGTCGCGGCAGTCGCTTGCAAGTTGATGTCAGTGATTAGTATTTTCCTCTTGCACTGCTCTTGTTTCCGTGATGTAGCCAACAGGACCAAGATGCTGTAGTTGCAAACACATGTTTAGAATTGGACATCTCCTTCAAGTTGGAGAAACACTGCAGGATACAGACGACCTGATCAATTTTTCAAAGCATCGTATTCAATAGCTAGCAAGTCTAGCTGACCGTCGACCCATCCCTGGGGTTAAGGCTTGGAAGTTGGAATAGTAAGAATCCGTTATAGAATAATATAAAAAATATTTTAAAATTTTATTTTAAGATAATTTTTTAATATAATATTATAGTCTTGATAATCAAATGATTATGAGTTTGAATTTCACCATTCCTATTTATTTGATAAAAATTAAGCATAAAATAATGTGAGTCTGTGTAAGTTTCAAGCCCAAAAGATTTTTATTTGAAAAAATATATTAGAAAATAATATAAATCATATTTTAGAACCTCACTTAAAAGTGTAAGTTTTTGAGTTAGCTTAAGTTTTTAGATTGAGATGGTTCTTTAACAGAGTTTGTTTCTGTACCGTAACTGTAATTGAGTGCGTGAATATTGTCCCTTTTTGTATTATATTTAAACATCTAGAGTGTACTAGTGATTATTTTTTAGAAATATTTTTTCATAAAAAATATATAAAAACATTCTGAAAACAAAAGGGAATGTGGTTGTTTTA
Source organism: Populus tomentosa (assembly GCA_018804465.1). NCBI lineage: Eukaryota > Viridiplantae > Streptophyta > Magnoliopsida > Malpighiales > Salicaceae > Populus > Populus tomentosa. Next base: position 24,978 of record JAAWWB010001288.1, read on the forward strand.
TTATTAATATTGTTATAGCAATATTCTGAAGA
>JAAWWB010001487.1:0-74972 GCA_018804465.1 Populus tomentosa
ACCGATGGAAAAACTCCGTCAGCATTGAATAGTGTCTGCCACGTCACCGACCATCACCGACGGAACAAATCCGTCGGTATAAATTTACCGACGTATATACCAACGGAAATATTCGGTCGGTATAAAATATCACCGACACTTTTGCCGACGGAGTTAGTCCGTCGGTCTTTTTATAACACCAACAGAAAATATTCCGTCAGTATATTCCAAGCGGGAAACTTTTTTTTTTTGGCGCGCACGGTCCGTCGGTAAAAGTTTTTTTTGTATTTCCGACCGATATAGCAACGGAATGTGGAATCACCGACAAAAAGTATTCTGACGGGAGTATTTCGTCGGTAATATAGTCGGTAAATACTTTACCGACGAAAGTTCTATCACACACCGACGGAATATTTCCGTCGGTAAAACTGTGAAATCTTGTAGTGTTAGCTTAAAAAAAAAAAAAAAAAACTCAAGCAAACCTCGTAAATCTGATCTAATCTTAAGAATTTGCAGCTCTTTGAATTATGTACCCGAGTTCAAACAAGAAGCTTAAATATCAACCAATTTAATTTTGAATAATAAAATCATTGAAAAAATATTAATAAAAAATTTTTCAAAAGTGGAAGGGAAAAAAAAAAAGCAACAAAAAAAACTGCTAAGGAGGATGAAATTTGAAAACAAAATTAAAATAATCCCAAACAAAATAAATAACAATTGAAAAAATGAGTATCAAATTAAAAAAAATGATATGGAATGAAATTGAAGAAAAATAATTATAGAGGACTAACCCAATATAGTCAAACCTAAAAAATAATATAATGTAATAAAAAGAGATTAAAAATAAGCTCGAGAAAAAAAGAAAAAAACCAAGCAAATTTGGTGAACTTTTTAAATCTGATTTAATTTTTAAAATCTACAACTTGTGAAATCCTGAACCCGTGTTTAATCACGAATCTTAACTCTCAATAAATTTAATTTAGAGGATGAAATTGCATGAAAATATTAATGAAAAGACCTTGTAAAAGAAAAAAAAATAGCAACAAAAAGAATAAAGTTGAAATTTGATAGGAAAAAACTTGAAGATGTTGAAATTAAAAAAAAAAAAACATTAAAATTGTTAACAAACAAAATAAATTATAATTAAAAGAATATATATCAAATTTAAAAGATTAAAAAAAAGGATAAAAGGTGAAATTAAAAAACAAATTGAAATTTGATATATTATTTATAGATTAAAAAATAATAGAAGTGAAATAAAAAAAAATTATTAAGAAATAATCAAATATAATTTAAAAAAAAACAAAAAAAATTAATTTATATATATATATATAAAAAATCAAACAAACCCAGTGAACCTACCATTTATGAAGCGATTCAGTAGAGTCGAACAATGGACAATCGAGTAATTGTGTTCCAAAAGAGACAAGTCATAGGGTACTGTTTGTTACATCGGTTATATTAAGCTTTTTCATGGCATGAAGGGCTCGAATCTTTTTAAGGAAGTGATGTCTTTGTGCCTTGGCCTGACGACGTCGCCGATTAATCTCAACTGTATTTTAATCCTCTAAAAATATAACTACTTATTGTAATAATTAAAAACAATAATTTGTGGTCCTTTTGATTTCTTGTTAAAATAAAATCCAAGTGAGACGAATAACCTATTTATTTTTGTATTTTAAAAGTAATTTTAAAATAATTTGTTTTTTTTATTTACTTAAAATTACTATTTTTTTTGTGTTTTTAAATTATTTTAATGTGTTAATGTTAATAATAATTTTTTTAAAATAAAAAAAAATTAATATATTTTAAAAAAACTTAATAAAAAATTAATTACTACCACATAATTAAACAACGTATTCAACTTTAATTGGTCATGATGTTAGGTTCTAATGCTTATCTAAATGCAAGGCGTAACTTAATGAACAAGTAAAAAAGCGACAGAGGTCTCAGATATGTAAAAGCTTGTTAGAGAAAATTCCTCGTAACGAAGAAAAAGTAAAACAGACACCAATAAGATGAGACAAACTTTGCCCTAGTCAAGTAGGATTTTAACCTTTTTTTCTTTTTTCTTTTGAAAGCATCTTTTCCAACGGATATTTCAAACCTGGCTCATTATCTCGACCTGCCTTGCTTATTGTTTTGCTCTTGTACTGTTCATTGACAGGAGAAAGCACCGAGCAAAAGCAAAACCTAATCCTATTTTTTTTTTAATTTTAAATTAATATTTTTTTAGTGTTTTTATATTATTTTAATGTGCTTACATTAAAATTAATTTTTAAAAATAAAAAAAATATAATTTTAATAAATTTTCAAATAAAAAAATACTTTAAACAACAATCATAACAAATAGCTTTTCGTGCCGAAAAGTATGCCAATAATATTTTTTTCATTTTTTAAAAATCATTTTTGACATCAGCACATCAAAACGATCCAAAAAATACAAACCACACTCAATTTTAGCAAAAAAAAAAAAAAATTTGAATTTTTTCGAAAAGCTGGTTTGGCCGCAATGCCAAACGGGCACTTATAAAGTATGGATGCCACACTCAACAATACTCAACCAAATTATTACCTTTCCTTTCTCCACAAAATAACTCAGGTCCCACCTTTGATTACCTGAACCCTTCAAAAGAAAAGGGATTGTCTTCGAAGCTAGCTAACATTGAAAGCATCAACTTTATTTTATTTTTATTTTTTCCAACCTTTCTAGCTCTTAAAAGTGGAGCCTGACATCTGAAAGGTTGATTTCTGTGTTCCTAGCTAGTATTTTATTGGGGAAAAAAGATGAGGAATATGGTCATGGTTTATAATTATTATTTAAAAGTAACTTTTTAGTTTATAGGAGGAATACAAAATTAGATAATGCAGAGATTTAATTAGATAAACAATACAAATGAAGCTGTGGTTAGAGAGGCATGGAACAAGTAAAAAGCACAGCAGCATGCATTGCCTTTTTCTTGCTCGTCTTTTTGTAGATATGCAGGCTTTTAGAGCACCATGCTTACCTGTTCCCTCTCACTGTTACTGACTTAATAATTCAATCAACCTTTTTCCCCACCTGACCTTTTCTTCCCCCCTAATCAAGTGCGTCTATGTAATTTGAGCACCTCTAGCTCTTTGCTCCTTACTTGTAATTGGGGGCACTCTTTTTATTTGTAGCACGTGAGGTCCAATTTGCTCAAATTACCCTGCTATGTTAAAAAGATTTAGAAAATTAATGAAGTTTATAAACGGTGAAGCTACTTTTTTTTTTTTCAATTTAGCCCTCTTTTTTCCATTTTCATCATTTTTCTTTTCTACTTTGTCCTTAATTCTTTTAACAATTGTCTGTATTGACTTTGGAACAAGCAAGTCGACTGGATCATGCTAAGATAACTTTTATAATATTTAATTTTAAATTAGGGATAGACAAAGAGTTGGGTAGAGAGATTTTTTCTATCAATCTCATTTTTTCCCCCTCAATCTCATTTTGAAACCTTTTCTTATTGATTGGCTGGGTTACTTTGGGATTGACCAATCAATTAGGTTTTATGAGGTTAACTCTCATACAATTTAATTTTAAATTTAGACTAGGTAAATAACCAAATCATTATGTTTTAAGGTTGATATGTTAAACCAAGTTTAATAACAATATTAAATAATTCTTTATGACTTTAATGTATTTGTTACGCTTAAAAAAAAAAGATCCGACATGGACATAACACGTGAGTGTAAACTTAGTTCTTGACTATGCTAACAAGTGACTTCTCTATTTATTCTAAAATTGTGTTAGTTAGGGAAATAATTAAAAATCATCCAAGGTGGTCCATCTAATGATAATTCGGATGCCTGCATAAACTCCTGATTAGTTTATTATATTGAAAAGATGCGAGGATAATGCACACAATGTATATAATAATTTACTAAAAAATAAAGGCAGAGATCTCAACCATCCTTGATTGATTTCTCAAAAAGAGGGCATGCGACCAAAAAGTTGGGTAGGGCTTCTAAGAAAAGGGACAAGAGCTAGAACTTAGAAAAAAGAAAAAGAAAAGAGAGGATGGTGATGCACAACACCCCCAACCACATATTCTATATTTTCTCTAAGTGGTAGTAGTTAGTAGATTAATACAAGAAGAATCTGCCTAGTTTTGGACTTTGTGATGCAATTAATGGTAAAAAACCTATATGGTACCTTGTAATTGAATCCAAATCTTAGACATCCATGCATGTCGGGTACATTTCATGTCATTGAGCTGGCTTATAGCTTGGCCACACTTATCAACTTGTAAACCCAGCCTCAGTTTTCTTTTTCCTTTTCTTTCTACGGTTCCATGTCTGTGATTGACAGCAATCTAATGCCAGCCTCACCAATAGGCCAAGACATTTTAGTTTTTGAAGCTTGCTCGCTCCAGAAGAACAACAACATGTTGATCTTGATTTGAGATGACACGATCTGGGCCTATGTCACTTGCCATCATCATCAGCGACAGTGCAAAGTTTTCTAGGTTGTTGGGCTACAAATTGGGTCCATGTCTGCCTTCAATCAAGCTACTCTTCATCGGAATTGTCATGTCTGTTACTACTCTCAGGAGAGAAAGATTAGCCCAAGTTTATGGTGCTGTCAAATCATAATTTTTTATTTGGCCCACAATATTCTGTCTGTCTGTCTGTCAAAGACCTGATCCCAAAAGGCTTATTGCCATGAATCTTAATGGACTGAGGTAGGCATGCAAAACATCCGAAGAAATAATCACACAAAAGGATAAGATTGATGGGTTTAGGTCGACTTCTGGTGGCATATTTTCCCCGGTCCATAAAATATCCATGTCTATTTGCAGCAGTGACTAGTGATCTAGTTGTAAGTTGCGATAGCACTATGTTTACAGTGCGTTCGATAGCGTGATTTCGTGTATTTTAAAAGTGTGGTAATGATTGTTTTTTAAATAATTTTTTGTGTCGAAATACATACCAATGATATTTTTTATTTTTTAAAAATTATTTTTGACATCAACATATCAAAACAATTCAAAACATACAAACCGTATTAAATTTTAGCAAGAACAAATATTAATTATTTTTTTTTAAAATATAGTTTGCATTGTATTTCCAAACGGTTTCTAGTTAAAATTGTGTTTTATTCTATCAATAGTTTTAAAAATATATGTTTACATCATAGTTTTATATAATTTATAGTTTTATTTTTTAACTTGCATTTGTATTTTCAAATTATAACCACAAAAATTACCGAAAATGCATATATATATATATATATTTATTATTATTATTATTTTTGTGATGATAATGCTTTGTTGCCAACTGCATGCATGAAATTCCTCTGGTTTGGCCACGTTGGGATCCCCACTAGTCAGTAAATCACTACATAGTCTACATGCCAAAGCAGAGCATTTTGAGGCTCACATTGTTGCATGGAATAAAGACCTCCTTCTTGCCTAGATCACACGAGTGAAACAAAAATTAGGCTCCAAGCCTTCTTGAATGATAACGGGAGAGGACAATATAAAAATAATGCAAGCATTTTTTTTATTGACTCATTTACCTGTGCTTTAGGTAGACATTAGCTGCGGTGTAAAAAAAAAAAAACATCGAGCAAGAATATTTAGGTAGTAGAGTATCAATTTTGAAATTTCCTTACTTACTTTTGCTCAACACAAGTTACAAGTTAAATCTTTTAAAAATTACTCTAATACGATACAATTAACTTGACCTATTTAGAAGCAATTTTGGTGATCATTAAAAATATAATTTATTTTTTTAAAAAATATGCAATATGGCATTTAAAAAAAACATTGAGATATTGATATATAAGATTAATCTGGATCGATCTAAGTTAACTTGTCAAACCCATAACTATATAGATTAAAAACAACATTTTTTTTACAAAACCAATTTTTATTTAATTATATGATAAAATAAATAGACACTCGAAAAATCAAGTACCAACTCAATGTTTGGATATTTATTTGAGACTACAGTAATTGAAATAAGTTATTAAACTCAATTCTTAATTTTTTTAATTGAGAAACAAATTACTCAAATATTAAAGAAGGAAGCTAATCTTGATAGTAGATATAAAAGATAGATGTGCATGAATATTTTACATCAATTATCCTTTTTATCTTAAACTTTTTTATACAACAAATCAAAATAATCTCTTAAAAATATCATACAACTAAAAAAAAAAAACAATCAGTATTTTAAAAACAAAAGTAAAATTATTATAAAAAAAGGGATAAAGGGCCAAACATTGATGAGGCAGGCCCCCTCGCCTAGTCTTAATAAAAGCTCGCTTTTGTTTTTGCCTCAATAGTAGATACTTATATTTTTTTTATCATTATTAAATGAGTGAAGGGTCAACTATGATGGAAAAGGACCTATCGTCTATTAGGTTGTTGCTCAAAATCTAGTCACTATTATGATGCTTGAAAAACCAAAAGGGTTGTATTTGGTCTAAAAATCCATTCCCAACCTATTTTCACTTAAAATACCATAAAACCTTTCATAAACCACCTACAAAACATCCCAAAGTCACTAAAAAAAATTAACCTAATAAAAACAATCTAATTGAAAACTGATTTACTTTTTAGGTATGTTTATAGAAAAAACAAGTATCATTGAACTTTCCTCGTCAAATAGACCCTGTTAACACAAAAACCATTAAGTTTCATCGTTAAAAAATGATCATCAAACAACTTTATCTCTCCTTATGTTTTGAGGTGACTTTCTCTTTCTTGCTCAAACTCAGGGACTGAAATATTAAGAAAATTAAATTTTGGATCAAAGTTAAAATTGCAAGAACCAAAGGGACTATAAAGAAAAAACAAGAAGCAAAGTAGGTGTAGTAAACACAAATTTTTTTTAGTGAATTTGAGATTTGTGGGATTTCTCATTTTATAGCTTGATCATTGTTTTGGATTTTTTTTTCTTTAACAAATTTTAATAAATTGTTCATTAATTTGGACATAGAAGGTTGTAATTAAAAGAAATGTTTGAGGACAAAAACAATTTAGTTATTATGGATTGTTATAATGTTTTCCATAAGCTTTTTAGTATATTTTGTAATATATCTGAATGAAGTATAAAGCAAACTTCAACACTTTTTTTAACCTTTTCATAGTTGATTATTGGGTTTTGAAGATTGAACAAAAAACGCTTGTTGAAAGTTCATGAACTTCTACAAAACAAGTTCCTATGTAGTCTAAAAGGCTTTCTAATGTTTAAGTTAGTAGAAATATAGAAAGAATATTGCTTTAAAAATGATGTATTGTATGTTACAAAGATAGCAAATGAAGATGATAAATGCTGGAGACGGGGGAGAAAAAAGATATAATTCTTGATTTATGGTGGATAATCAAAGGTTGATAATGGTGAGAACTAATTTTTATTAATTATTTAATCTTTTAACTTTCAAAATTCAATATAAAAAGGGGAGAAAAAAAAGAGTTTCTAACTTAAATTTTTTATATTTTTACATATTTTTCATCACCTTATATTTTAGTGAAAAAGAATGATGGGATCAAAAGTTGACGGAGAGACAATAATGAAGTGTTTTTTTAAACATTGTTAATGGTGCAACTTTTTAACAATTGTTTTTCCTCTAAAGTATTTCAAATTTCATTTTTAGTCCCTTTAGTTTGATAATTTTTTTTTATTTCAAAACCTTAATTTCTTCACATCTCGGTTCTTGAATTTGAAAAGAGAACTCATTGAAAAATAGCAAATGAGTGAGAAAGTTGGCTGTCCACATTTATGACAACCAAAAAGGTTGTTCTTGGTGTCCATAGGTACCATTTGACAAGAGGAGTTTTATTTAGGTGTTTGTAACCCCTAATATCACCTAAATAAAGTAGAATGAGGTGTGATAATGTTGTTTTATTTTGATTTGATTTTTAGTTTTTTGATTGATTAAATGTTGTTTTGAGATTAGATATGAGTTTATTAAGCTTTATTGGGGGTTTCTTAGATGTTTTAATGTGGAAAAGGGGCTGAAAATGAGTTTGTTTCGGATTAAAAGGGAAAAGTCTAAATCTTAGATAGACTAGTTGAACTAGTTGATGATGTGTTACTTGTTAATGCAAATGCATATCACCTAATCTTTTTTTTTTAAGGACAAATGACGTGTCATCCGCTCATTTTAGAAAAAATAAAAAAAATTATGGCTGAACGTGCATGTCTAGAAGTTACAGGTCCACATACCTGGTTTTTTTATAGGCTAGGAACGCTAGCCCACCCTGGCCTAGACACTTGATCCTTTTTTTTTTTTTTTTTAATGTTCAAATAAGATTTTTTAATCTTATTTTATTAATACCATTTGATTTTTAGTTTGTTTTCAAATGAGGTTACTATTGTTTTAGGATTAAGGCAACAATAGCATTTAAGGGGACGTGAATTAGGTGGCTCACTAATAATAATAAATATTGTGATTCACTCAATTAAACACAATTAACACAATGACCAACAATATAATTAAAGTGCTTAATGTAAGGAGTATATGGATAGAACTTACAAACTTGGTTAAGTTTTTAACATGGTTTGACAAGCTTACATCCACACCTCAAACATAAACCGATCTTGAGTATTGTATTATTTACTAATCTAGCCAAAGATTATAATTTCTTTGATGAATCCCCACCAAGCCTTTTTTCACCACTTGAAGAAATACTCTTTTTAAGATTTTTCACCTTTGTGATGTACTTCACCAATGACCAAGAGTTTTTCATTTAAATTGTTGAAGGATTACACTTATTTGAAATGTTAACACTTTCTTAAAGAGTAAATAATACAATTGAAGCTTATATCTTTATAGTTCACTCTATAGCACTTAGAATGTATGGAGGTGTTTAAGTGTAGTGAATGAGATAATTTATACTCTCACATGGTTACGTAACCCACAATCAAGGTTGAGATTTGATCTCAGAAAGTCGAAATAGTTCTGATAGGAGTGTGACACAATGGAAACCTGTGCTAATGCACCAATACTATTGGAATGAGTAGAATGACGCCACGAAGCCAGTTAATCTTCGATAAGTCAGATTCAGTTCGTTCAAAAACTGAAGAATGCAAGAATCACTCTCACACGTTAAAACTAAAAATTTCAGAATAATAATCATCAAAAGCTGCTGAAATTTTGGCTTACATAAGTTTAAATAGTTGAAAAATTAACCCTAATGGACCCCTTATGTGGACTTATATGAGGTCCACTCAAAACTAGCCCAAAACCCTAAACTAAAAGGCCCATAACCTGATCCAAACAAGCCTTGAACCCTAGCTCAAAACAAAGTTTTAATTGAGCCCAAACATGAAAGAAATTAATAAAAATAACTAATTTGTCATTAAATACCCACAGCCCTTCTTTCATTGTGTAGCTAGGATGAATAAGGAATCCTTATAAGAAAAGGATTCTGAAACATTTATGAATCATTGCCACACTTGTAGATTATATTGCAGCTCATTATAGATCCTTATGGAACTAGGAAATTCCCAAAACTAGCTGCCACATCCTTGTAGGAAAAGAATCCTAACCGAATAGGAAGTCCACAAGTCAAATGGAAGTGAATAACAAAATTCATACAACCTCTGTTGACCAGTATTGTGGTGCCTTCCCGAAGTCCAATTGACTTGAATTTTTAACCTAAGGTATTAAAACATGTATGAAGAGTCCACATAAAATATTAGCCTGATCCAACGGTCGGATTGAGAATTATGATTGTTGTCGTAAACCTGGATTGTTGTGCTTTTTATGCCAACATCTAAATCTGACCTTACTTGGGTCGTATCATAAGGCTGAACCATATCATTCCCTCCCTCTTCAAGAAGATTTGCCCTCAAATCTTGAATATGATTAATAACGACTTCAGTAGCCTCTTGTTTAAGCCTTTAAAATCCCCTTATTGCTAACACCTTACTCCAACAACACTGTATAGAAGTAGTGACTGACAAGAATTTCAAATAAGCACGCCGTACTAACCACTTGTGCACATACTTTTGAATGATAACCACAATGACTCTCCTTCTTCTTTCATCTTTTTGGCATTGTACCTCTTTTTCCCATGAAGCTTGAAGATCATAGAATAATCTTCTACACTTGTCAACTTCTCGTTCTAAAACCTCCAAACCACGGCTTAGTTTTTTGTATCGTTGATCTACAATACTCCTTTGTTCCCTCTCCCTTGGTAAATACATGACACAAACAGGAAAAAAAAAACAACAAGAAGACAATGAAAAGAATAGAGTTTATAACAAGAAGAACATTGATTTAGATTCGAGATTACGAATCTGACTTTTGTTTGGACCAGAACTTATCGAAAAAAACAAACAAATGTGAAAGTGATGAAAATGACTTAAACTATAATTATAGTATAATGGCAAGAATGAAATCAACAGAAACAAAACAAGTTTTGAAAGATAATAACAAACAGACCCGTTATGAAAAACAAGACCCAATTCATGAACCTAAAGAAACTGATATCCAACTGACCTTAAATTTAATATATAGTATTTTGATACTAAAAAAACAAAAAATCAAACTTTATAGGGCGTTAAATTATGTCTAGGTACTAAAACCCTGTGTATGATCAGTTTGCGGCAGAATTGAACCTCCAATTAAAACCTTCAGAAGCCGATATAAAAATAAGCCCAAATTTAATATGTGGTGCGATATAATACCCAATACACAGAATATGAAGTTTCAATTGATTCTAAGGTGGTTTGCTTATGGTTCACTAAGAGTAGTGTTTTTGCGGTAGAATTGAATCTCAAATTAAAACCTCAAGCAAACAATATCAAAATAAAACCAAATTTGATATATGATGCGATCTCACCCCCAATATACTGAACATGAAATTTCAATTGATTCCAAGGTGGTTTTCTTATGATTTATTAAGAGTAGGGTTTCTGCGGCAGAATTGAACCTTAAATTAAAACCTTAAGCAAAAAACATCAGAATAAACCCAAATTTGACATATGATGTGATCTCACTCCTAATAAATTGAATATAAAGTTTTAATTGATTCTGAGGTGGTTTGCTTATGGTACGCCAAGAGTTGTGTTTCTACGACACAAATTTAATAATCCTTCAAATTTCAACTAATCCCTCTCTCTCTCTCTCTCTCTTTTTATTTTTAATATACCGGTATGATTAGAGACAGTAACAAGATGAAATATAACCTGCTTTTTTTCTTTTGCTAAGATAACACAGACACGAAGAACAAGAAGATGGACGCAAACACTAAAAAACTTAAAGGAACACTAAAAAAATAAAAAATAACAAACGAATATGACCTTATTTTAGAGCCTAGCTCTGATACCAACTTATGCGAACCTCGTGATCACGTGGTCACACAACCCACAATCAAGATTGAGATATGATCCTGAAAAGCTGAAATAGATCTGATAGGAGTGTGACACAATGAAAACCTGCCTCAAGGCACCAACACTATTAGAATGAGTAGAATGACACCACGAAGTCAGTTAATCTTTGATAAGTTAGATTCAGTCCGTTCAAGCACTGAAAAATGCAAGAATCACTCTCAAACGTTAAAACTAAAAATTTTAGAATAATAATCATCAAAAGCTACCAAAATTTTGGCTTACATGAGTTTAAATAGTTGAAAAAGCAGCCCTAATGGACCCTTTATGTGGACTTATATAAGGTCCACTCAAAACTGGCCAAAAACCCTAAACTGAAAAGCCCATAACCTAATCCAAACAAGCCTTAGACCTTAGCTCAAAACAAAGTTTTAATTAAGCCCAAACATGAAAGAAATTAATAAAAATAACTAATATGTCATTAAATACCACCAGCCCTTCTTTCCTTGTATAGCTAGGATGAATAAGGAATCCTTATAAGAAAAGGATTCTGAAACATTAATGAATCATTGCCACACTTATAGATTATATTACAGCTCATTAAAGATCCTTGTGGAACTAGGAAATTCCCAAAACCAGCTGGCACATCCTTGTAGGAAAAGAATCCTAACCAAATAGAAAGTCCATAAGTCAAATGGAAGTAAATAACAAAATTCATACAGCCTCTGTTGACCAGTATTGTGGTGCCTTCCCAAACTCCAATTGACCTGAATTTTTAACCCACGGTATTAAGGATGTGTTTGGTATTGAGGTTGTTGTTGTGGTTGTGGTTTTAAAAAAGCTGTTTTTAAAAAAGCACTTTTAGTTGAGGTTGGTTTGGAAAAATATGTGTTTGGTTAAAACTGTGATTGAAATTGAGGTTGAAAAAAAAGCAGTTTACAGTGTTTGGTTGTTTATGCGGTGCAAACTGCGTTCCCAAAAAATGTAGAAATATTTTTTCATACTAGATTTGTTAAATTGGATTGTTCTACGTGTTCAGATTGTTTTCGTGTGCCGGTCGCAACAATAATTTTTTACAACATGAAAAAAATATTATATTATTGGTTCGTTAATGAAAAGCTCTATAATCTCATACAAGCAAGCTTTTCAAATTGAGGTTATAAAATAACTATAAAAGACATATATTAATATTCTTGTTTTGCAATAGAAAATATTCTAGAGTTAAGTACTGCTATTACATCATTAATCAAACAAGACGTTATATAAATTATGTTTTATTCTTCCATCAAACTATCTGCAATCCCATCACGTACGAAATTCATCCTGCTTTGCCTATTGTTTCCAATGCTTTCAGGGCGTGCCACAACATCTAGTAAAATGTCATTAGGTACATAGCTGGGATTGCGATCAAATTCTGCAAATGCAACATCATCATGCGATCTTCTTCTAATGTAATTATGTAGTGCCATTGATGCTGTCGCACATCCCCCGCGCGGCGTCCGATGGTGATTTTTTGTTTGTTTGTTGTTTTGCTTGATTGGTTCTTTGGAGTCGCCACCTAGTATTTTGGTCACTAGGAACCCTAACTAGTCTTTCAGAGATTCTAAGGCAAGAGACTGTTTGCGTAAAGGAAAGGTATTAGCACCCCTAGTACGCCCTACCTAAGGTAAGCTACTTGGTGTTTGGTTTTCTTTATAATTGCTACGGTGTTGGTGTTTTCTAATCCCATTAGTTTTCCTAGGTTTGATTCAAACTAAATTTATTAGGATAGAAATCCAAGGAGATTCCATGTGCTTTAAAAAGCTCATTTTTCCCTTAGTATTTCATACTCTCATGGCTCGTAAACCGTGGAGTCAAAAATTGAAATGTCCTTCATTATACTCAAGGCTTCTTTCAAGGATGTGTGATGACTTATTATTCCTAGAAAATTATTTTAGATATTTACTATTTATGATTTCTTTATCCAAATACTAACAGTGAATAATAACAAGTTATTCCCAAAAATATTTTGGATATTCATTCCTTTGGAATTTCTTTATCCAAACATTAATGGTGAATAATAGATGATTTCTCTCCAAAATACGATTTTAATATTTTTTGAAATATTGGCCAACACCCTTTGGAGTTTTACAAACATGTTGTAAAATCCAGAAAATGCAAGAAAATAATTTTTGTGTTTAAGAAATCCATGCGAAAACACATTTTCAAAAAAAACTTCCAATATTTTTTATATAAAAAGAACGTTCAAAACATGTTAGGGTATTGGCCGTATGCAACACAAAAAAGAAAAAAACATTTTTTTATATTGTTTTTGTATATTTGCCGTATTTGCGTTGAAAAACCGGGTACTCTAAATGCAAGATTGATATAATTTTTTAATTTTATATATATATATACAGACCTTAAAAAAAACATTAATCTCTCTCTCTCTCTCTCTCTCTTTTAAAAAAAAAAAGAAGATGAAACCAGTACATCCGGCGGGGTCACTTGCTTGTCACTTGCTTAAGCAAGTGACCCGGCTGGACACCAAAAACAGCTAATGTTCAAGTGAATTATAATTCACTTGAACAGTAAACACAAAAGGCATGCACAGTAGGCAAGTAATTAAAATGCAAAGCGAAGAGAAATGCATGGAAACTTACCTGGCGCTGAAACAGGCGAAGATGATGATGCTGAGACGAATGGGCGCTGCTCACGAAGGAAGATTCGACCTGCTGCTCACCGTAGAAACAGAATTGTTGTCATTATGCAGGAGAGTTTTCGATGTGGCTTTAATAGAGGAGTGTTGTCGTCTCGTTCACAAGTGGAGGAAAGTCTTCCGCTGGCATGGCAATAGATCGGCGCCCTTGGAGTCTCGGTTTTCTGCTCCTTCTTTACTGTCCTTCGGCCTCCCCTCTTATTTCTCCATCTTCTCTATAATGAGCTGCTGTTAGCAGCGGAGAGGAAGGGAGAGTGAAGGGCTGGCGCAGAGGGAAAGTTTTGGCAGAGAAAGGGAGATTCTGATGAGGGCAAGACACGGGGCTATGAGTGGGAAACATGGGAAGGAGAAAGATGAGTCGGCTGTCTGTGGGGAGCGACAGCTGAGAGAGGGAAAAGTCAGGTGAGGGGGAGCGACTTCTCTTAGCTGGGAGAGTAAGAGCAGGAAAGTGGGTGTTGTGGCCGCCGGCTGCTGTGGGGAAGATCGAAGGGTAAGAAAATCTGTTGAAAAAGAGGGGAATTCCGCTGGCTTCAGTGTATTTGTGTGGTTTCTCTGGTTTGCTTTGCCAAGGTCAAAAAGGGAGGAAAGGTGGCGTCTTGTTTTTTTTTTTTTTTAAAAAAGGAGGGGCTGCGGCTAAGGAGGAGAAACAAGTTTAGGTTTTTTTTATCTGGTTTTTTTTTTTGTCTCCTCCCCCCCTCTTTTATGAAAAATTGGCCTCTTATAAATATTTTTCTCCCCCTCAAAATATGGCTGGAGGTTCACTTATATAGAAAATCTCTACACGTGTTATTTAAAGAAATATTGCAATAATTATTGCAGAGATTATCTTCTATAACCAGCACCAACAAATCCTATATATATGACATTTTATATTGCAGTGATTATTTTCCATAACCAGCACGAATCAAATCCTATATATATGACATTTCATATTGCAGTGATTATTTTCCATAACCAGCACAAATCAAAACATATATCTATGGTATTTTATATTGTAGTAATTATATATGATTCAATAATTATCTCCTTGATATATTGCTTCCTTAGCCTTGATGCTCTATGTTGTCGCCACATGTAAACCCTTATTATTATTTTTTTATTTTTGAAAAATTTATAAAAACATAGGTTAAAAATTGTGTACCAACAGATGCCCCCTCTTTACAATGCTTACGAATGAAAACTCCTTAATGTTTTGCATAGAAAGTTTGTAAAGAAACAAAAAATTTTCCTTATTGGCTGGGTGATCCACTCATCTAAGGACTTCACTTTTTTAAAAGAAAATTGATCTATTTTCATGGGCGACCTGCCCACACACACTCAAACCTGGTATATTTTCAGGGGTGACCTGCCCATATACTCACGCTGGTCTATTTTCACGGGCTATCTGCCCTTTTGATTAGGTTAACCTGAGAACCCATCTGGCGATCTCCTTTAATCCGAAGCAAAGTCGGTATGTTGCTCGGTTAACCTGAAATCCCATCTAGCGATTCCCTTTAACCAAAGCTAAACTCTGTGTGTGGTTGGGTTAACATGAGATCCCATCTGGCGATCTTCTTTAACCACAACCAATACAAAAATGTGTGTGTGGTCTCATTATAACGGGTGACCAACACAAAATGAAAGATGGTCTCATTATGACGGGTGACCTACCCAAGTGGAAAAGGGGAAGAGTGGTCTCATTCTTATGGGTGACCTACCCAGGGGGAAGAATGGCCTCATTATAATGGGTGACCTACCCAAGTAAAAAAAAAGATGGAGAATGGTGTCATTCTAATGGGAGACCTACCCAAGTGGAAAGGGGAAATAATGGTCTCATTCTTATGGGTGACCTACCCAGGGGGAAGAATGACCTCATTATAATGGGTGACCTACCCAGATAAAAAAAAAAGATGGAGAATGGTCTCATTCTAATGGGTGACCTACCCAGAAAAAAAAATAATGGTCTCATTGTGATGGGTGACCTACCCAAGTGGAAAGGGGGAAGAGTGGTCTCATTCTTATGGGTGACCTACCCAGGGGAAGAATGATCTCATTATAAAGGGTGACCTACCCAGGTAAAAAAAAGATGGAGAATGGTCTCATTCTAATGGGTGACCTACCTAAATATAAGATAGTCTCATTATCAAGTGACTGGCTCATCTTAAAATTCTTAGAAAACTCCACGCTTTTCTAAGAAACAGTTTCAATATCAGGTAACCGGTCCCTCTTAAAATTCTTAGAAAACTCCACGCTTTTCTAACAAATGGTCTCAAAATCGGGTGATCGGCCCATCTTAAAATTCTTAGAAAACTCCACGCTTTTCTAAGAAACGGTTTCAATATCAGGTAACCGGCTCCTTTTAAAATTCTTAGAAAATTCCACGCTTTTCTAACAAATGGTCTCAAAATCGAGTGACCGGCCCATCTTAAAATTTTTAGAAAACTCCACGCTTTTCTAAGAAACGGTTTCAATATCAGGTCATCGGCCCCTCTTAAAATTCTTAGAAAACTCCACGCTTTTCTAAGAAATGATCTCAATATTGAGTGACCTTCCCATCTTAAAATTCTTAGAAAACTCCACGCTTTTCTAAGAAACAATCTCAATATCGGGTGACCTGCCCATCTTAAAATTCTTAGAAAACTCCACGCTTTTCTAAGAAACAGTCTCAATATCAAGTGACCGGCCCATCTTAAAATTTTTAGAAAACTCCACGCTTTTCTAAGAAACGGTTTCAATATCAGGTAACCGGCCCCTTTTAAAATTCTTAGAAAACTCCATGCTTTTCTAACAAATGGTCTCAAAATCGAGTGACCGGCCCATCTTAAAATTCTTTAGAAAACTCCACGTTTTTCTAAGAAACGGTTTCAATATCAGGTCACCGGCCCCTCTTAAAATTCTTAGAAAACTCCACGCTTTTCTAAGAAACGATCTCAATATCAGGTGACCTGCCCTTCTTAAAATTTTTAGAAAACTCCACGCTTTTCTAAGAAACAGTCTCAATATCAAATGACTGGCCCATCTTAAAATTCTTAGAAAACTCCACACTTTTCTAAGTAATGGTCTCGAAATCGGGTAACCGGCTCCTCTTAAAATTCTTAAAGAAAACATCATACCTTGAGGAAATGAAGCAGTGCTAGTTTACAATCCCTATCTTTTCCATAGTTCCGTTGACCTGAGATTTTGTACCTCAGCGGTTTCCTAAAACTTGGAACTATCTTGGCTTTTTTCACACCTTTCTCTTGCCAGGTTAGTGTTATGACAATATAGTATGCATGTTTTTTTTGTTACTTACTTTTTGAAACATAGATCCCCCTTTTCGTTGTAGACTTCTTGAGCTCCCGTTTCCATTTGTTTGTTTGACTCGTCCTCTTGAACCAGAATATGATCCACGCGCTATACTTCTTTTATGGGGCCTTTTCTTGCTCCATTGAGTATTGTCTTTTTCATTTTTGAGAAACTATTTTCTAAGAGGAAAAACTCAAAAAATTTAGTTTTTTTTTTCATGAAAACTAAAACTTTCAATCATATTTTGTTTTAAGCAACTCTCATAAAAGGTGTTTTAGAAGTTCTTTGATGATACCCCTTTTGGGCTTTGGTTCACTATAGACCCCAATGAGCACTTTTTGCCCCCTAGTGTGGTGTGCAACACCTATCAGGTTTAAATTTGGTCTGAATCCCTTCAATTTGAGAATTGATGGAGTCATCTTCTTAGTCATGTGTAAAAACAGTTCTTTTAAGTAAAGGATCTTGAATGTTATGCGATCATGCGCTTTATAAAGAGAAGGTTCTTTATAGAGAGAATTCATGGCCAAACTTTGTTTCATTGATTGGGAAGCATAGTATTTCTTTATAGAGTCAGCATTCACATGTCTAACTAGATCTTCTCCATCCATTCTAGATAACAATAAAGCTCTTCCCGTGGACGCTTTCTTTACCATGTAAGGGGTCTCATTGTTTGGCGCCCATTTAATCTAATCTTCTCCTAGTAAAAGCAATATTTTCTTCAGTACAAGATCTCATGGAATCCTCGAGGTCGAACCTTCTTATCATATGATTTGGCCATTCTTCCTTGGTATAGTTGATAATGACAGATTACAGCTATTCTCTTTTCACTTATCAGATTCAACTATTCATATCTAACTTTTACTCACTCTACCTCTTCTAGCTCGGAGTCTATCAATACTCTTAATGAGGGGATTTCAACTTTTAAAGGTATTACCGCCTCCATTTCATATACCAACGTATACAGGGTGACTCTTATTGAGGTTCCGATTGTAGTGCAGTACGCGTGAAGGGTAAATGACAACATCTCATACCAATCCTTGTAAGTGACTAACATTTTCTAAATAATCTTCTTGATATTTTCGTTAGCAGCTTTTACCGCACTATTCATCTTCAGCCTGCATGGCGAGGAATTGGCATACTTGATTTTTCCATTTAGCGCAGAGTTCTATTATCATCCTGCTATTGAAATTCTGGACATTATTAATTTTTCTAGTGGGCTATATCGACAGATCAAATATCTTTCCATAAATTTCTTCATCACTTTTTTTTCCACGTCATCCAAACATTTCAACAAAGTATCGTCAGATGATTTCTTATACAAAGTTTCCCCATCAAGATAGAAATCCATTGCCAAACTCCTCAAAGTCTTTTTGTCGATTGTGGATGCCCCCCATGGGATATGTCTGGTTTTGGATGAAATTCTTGATATCATAGTACCAAGGGTTTCCATATATTTTTCTTTTGACTGAGTAACAATGAGCTGAGTTATTTCTTATATCAATGTGTATCGGCTGTACCTTGTGCCCAAAGTCTAATCTAGCCATAGAAGCTGGCGTGACCAAACATTAGAATGGTTTCCTTCCCTTCCTAGATGGGTGAACTTTATTTCCTCAAATTCTCTAGCCAAAATAGACAGGTATTCTTGGTAAGGTCTCAACTTCTCATCCTTGGTTTGCCCTTTTCCTTTCACTTGGCAAATAATCAAAATTGAGTCTCCAATACACATCTATCTTTCTGATGTTTAGCTCCAATGTAACCTCTAAAATCTAGAATGCAAGCTTCATACTCAGGTGTGTTGTTAGTGCACCCAAATTGCGACTTAACTAAAACCGGATACTGTTTCTTATTAGGAAATATTAGCACTGCCCCCACTCTATTACCACAGCACCATCAATGTACATAATCCACCAATCTGATTTCCCTTCCTCGACTGAAGGCATATCTTTATAAGAAAAATCAAATTTTAACGGCTCATAATCTTTCCACAGCATGGTTAGCTAGGTGATCGGCGATGACATTCATGGTTTTCATTGTCATATATACTATATCGTACTCAGCTAGTAGAACTTGTCATTTTACAATTCAGCTTGATAGATAGGGGTGGTTTTAGTAGGTACTGCTTGATTTTCATGAAAGCTTCTTCACACTTTTATTCCAAATTCCAAGATTTTTCTTCCTTAACAATTGAAGATGAGGTCATAAGTCGTGGTTAATTGGAATATAAACCGAGCAATGTAATTCAACCTTCCCAAGAAACTCCTTACATCCTTTCTCAGTCTTGGGAGTTGGCATAGATTGAATAACCTTTACTTAACCAGGGTCCACTTCTATCACTTTGTCACTTATTATAAATTCCAACAACTTCCTAGATTTCACCTCGAATGAACACCTTGCATGGTTAAGCCTCAACTTTGTACTTCCTTAGTTTTTTCCAATAATTCCATCAATATTTGGACATGATTCTCTCCCTCTTTAGATCATGTCATCCACGTATACTTTAATCTCTTTTTGCATCATGTTGTGAAATAGTGTCATCATGGCCCTTTGGTAGGTGCCCCCAACATTCTTTAACCTAAATATCATGACTTTGTAGCAAAAGGTTCCCTATAGTGTTACGAAGGTTGTCTTTTTCTTATCCTATTGTGTCATTTTTATCTGTTTGTAGCCCGAAAATCCATCCATAAAGTAATATGGATCGACCAACACATCTATGTGTGGTAGAGGAAAATTATCCTTAGAGCTAGCCCGGTTTAAGTCCCTAAAGTCCCAACATTGATTTTATCTTTCTTTTTTTTTTTTTTTGGCACGACAACCATGTTGGACACCCATTATGGATACTTGACTATTTTTAGAAAAACAGCGTTCTACTGCTTTTCAATTTCTGCCTTTATTCAGATTGGTCCTTCTCAACCTTTGCCTAATCGATTTGCATCCTTCCACTAGTGGTACCCTATACAAACCAGGCATATCCTTGTAAGACCAAGTAAAAACATCTACAAAATCTCGAAGTTGTGCAATCAACTCTTCTCTTTCTTTAAGGGTGATCAAAGTCCATATCTTCAACTCTTCTTGATTTCTTCATCGCCCACATCTATGGTTTCAAGCTCCTCTTTAGCGGGTTTCTAAGCTTGTTCATGTTATTAATTTTTTGAATCCCTTAAAGTTATTTTCCTACCATTCTTCCTCTTCTACTACTAATATGTATTCTTTAAAGTCCGGCCATTCATTTTCAATGTAAAGTGCAGGTGTAGTTATGGAAGATTTGCTTTGAAAAGGAAAGTGATGTGTAAAAACACCAAGATGAACTTTTGAAAATACATGATCTCATTAAAGGGAAAAGTTTGGCTAAAAAAAAATCCCATTAATATTTGGAACCTCGATTTAAAAATTTGAAAAAGGCAAACAACACAATATCATGATCAAACAAGCATTGTTGATTAAATTTTGAACACCAATGGAGCTTCTTGGGTCTCTCATTTCTGGAACATCTCTCCCTTGGCTAGCTTTTGAATGAAGGTCTTGAGATTCAAGATGCTTTGAGCTTAGGCTTGTTTGGATGCAAAAATATATTATGGAGCATACATCCTAAGGATAGCTAGGTTCTAGTTCCTTTATGTGAGACATTGGGTAGGTTTATTACTTGGTCTCTAAAAGAGGGTCTCTTGTTGTCCTAGTGATCACCCTCGTAAACGCAATATGGGGGTTCAGCAGATAGTGGGATGGCACTTGTACCAATCACTATCAATCTAAACACTCAGCAAAGAGTTGGGGTTTACACAAACTTAAACCTTGACTCAAGTCATAAGGCAAGCTGTTAGTCCCCCACTTAACTTAAAATTTAATGTGTGTGCCCTAAAAAAGATAATAATAATAAAGTGATGCATGATCATACCATGTATGTTAAAATGTAAAGATGCATGCTAAAGCTTTTAAACAAAGTATCATTCATAATAATAAAACAACAACACATAGCATAATAAAAAAACAATTACCAAGCTTAGTCCAAGGGTCCCCAGTGGAGTCGCCATTCTGTCGCACGTCGCCCGCGCGGTTTCCGATGGTGATTTTTTGTTTGTTTGTTGTTTTGCTTGATTAGTTCTTTGAGTCGCCACCTAGTATTTTGGTCACTAGGAACCCTAACTGGTCTTTTAGAGATTCTAAGGCAAGGGACTGTTTGCGTAAAGGGAAGGTATTAGCACCCCAAGTACGCCCTACCTAAGGTAAGCTGCTTGGTGTTTGGTTTTCTTTATAATTGCTACGGTGTTGGTGTTTTCTAATCCCATTAGTTTTCCTAGGTTTGATTCAAACTAAATTTATTAGGACAGAAATCCAAGAAGATTTCATGTACTTTAAAAGCTCATTTTTCCCTTAGTATTTCATACTCTCATGGCTCGTAAACCGTGGAGTCAAAAATTAAAATGTCCTTCATTATAATCAAGGCTTCTTTCAAGGATGTGTGACGACTTATTATTCCTAGAAAATTATTTTAGATATTTACCACTTATGATTTCTTTATCCAAATACTAACAGTGAATAATAACAAGTTATTCCCAATAATATTTTGGATATTCATTCCTTTGGAATTTCTTTATTCAAACATTAATGGTGAATAATAGATGATTTCTCTCCAAAATAAGATTTTAATATTTTTTGAAATATTGGCCAACACCCTTTGGAGTTTTACAAACATGTTGTAAAATCCAGAAAATGCAAGAAAATAATTTTTGTGTTTAAGAAATCCATGCGAAAACACATTTTCAAAAAAAACTTCCAATATTTTTTATATAAAAAGAACGTTCAAAACATGTTAGGGTATTGGCCGTATGCAACACAAAAAAGAAAAAAAACATTTTTTTATATTGTTTTTGTATATTTGCCGTATTTGTGTTGAAAAACCGGGTACTCTAAATGCAAGATTGATATAATTTTTTAATTTTATATATATATATACAGACCTTAAAAAAAACATTAATCTCTCTCTCTCTCTCTCTCTCTTAAAAAAAAAAAGAAGATGAAACCAGTACATCCGGCGGGGTCACTTGCTTGTCACTTGCTTAAGCAAGTGACCCGGCTGGACACCAAAAACAGCTAATGTTCAAGTGAATTATAATTCACTTGAACAGTAAACACAAAAGGCATGCACAGTAGGCAAGTAATTAAAATGCAAAGCGAAGAGAAATGCATGGAAACTTACCTGGCGCTGAAACGGGCGAAGATGATGATGCTGAGACGACTGGGCGCTGCTCACGAAGGAAGATTCGGCCTGCTGCTCACCATAGAAACATAATTGCTGTCATTATGCAGGAGAGTTTTCGATGTGGCTTTAATAGAGGAGTGTTGTCGTCTCGTTCACAAGTGGAGGAAAGTCTTCCGCTGGCATGGCAATAGATCGGCGCCCTTGGAGTCTCGGTTTTCTGCTCCTTCTTTACTGTCCTTCGGCCTCCCCTCTTATTTCTCCATCTTCTCTGTAATGAGCTGCTGTTAGCAGCGGAGAGAAAGAGAGAGTGAAGGGCTGGCGCAGAGGGAAAGTTTTGGCTGAGAAAGGGAGATTCTGATGAGGGCAAGACACGGGGCTGTGAGTGGGAAACGTGGGAAGGAGAAAGATGAGTCGGCTGTCTGTGGGGAGCGACAGCTGAGAGAGGGAAAAGTCAGGTGAGGGGAGCGGCTTCTCTTAGCTGGGAGAGTAAGAGCAGGAAAGTGGGTGTTGTGGCCGTCGACTGCTGTGGGGAAGATCGAAGGGTGAGAAAATCTGTTGAAAAAGAGGGGAATTCCGCTGGCTTCAGTGTATTTGTGTGGTTTCTCTGGTTTGCTTTGCCAAGGCCAAAAAGGGGGGAAAGGTGGCGGCTTGTTTTTTTAAAAAAAAAAGAGAGGAGGGGCTGCGGCTAAGGAGGAGAAACAAGTTTAGGTTTTTTTTATCTATAGGTTTTTTTTTGTCTCCTCCCCCCTCTTTTCTGAAAAATTGCCCTCTTATAAATATTTTTCTTCCCCTTAAAATATAGTTAAAATATAGCTGGAGGTTCACTTATATAGAAAATCTCTACACGTGTTATTTAAGGAAATATTGCAATAATTATTGCAGAGATTATCTTCTATAACCAGCACCAACAAATCCTATATATATGACATTTTATATTGCAGTGATTATTTTCCATAACCAGCACGAATCAAAACCTATATATATGGCATTTGATATTGCAGTGATTATTTTCCATAACCAGCACGAATCAAAACATATATCTATGGTATTTTATATTGTAGTAATTATATATGATTCAGTAATTATCTCCTTGACATATTGCTTCCTTAGCCTTGATGCTCTATGTTGTCGCCACATGTAAACCCTTATTATTATTTTTTTATTTTTGAAAAATTTATAAAAACATAGGTTAAAAATTGGGTAGCAATAGATGCAACTACAAATTCTACTTGCATTTTGTATGGATAAGCAGGCATGTTTTGTAAAATCCTCCACCTTTGTTTCCATACTCCAAAAGATCGTTCTATCACATTACGTAGCGATGAATGTGCACGATTAAAAACTTCTTGCCGATTTCTAGGTTGTCCACGACGCCTAAAATCTTGTAAGTGATATCTATCACCTTTATACGGACCTAAATAACCATACTCATTTGGATATCCAGCATCAACCAAATAGTATTTACCTATAATTAGAAACAACATCAAAATTCGTCATGTAATTAGTAAATAAAAATCAAATGTTTTATGTATAAGTACATAACAAGCTATGTTGTATAACTACCTTCTGGTGGTTTAGGGAAGTTTATATTTCTATTCTCAATGGCCTCATGAAAAATACGTGTATCGTGGGCACTGCCTTCCCATCCCGCCCACACAAACGTGAATCGCATGTCAAAATTACAAGCAGCCATTATGTTTTGAGTCAGAACACCTTTTCTTCTAATAAATGGAATTTGATTTTCTGTTGATATACAAGCCCGCACATGTGTTTCATTAATAGCACCAATACAATTCTGGCAAAAAAAAAAAAAACATTTATAATATAATGCCAACATGCATAAAAATTTTTTTGCATGGAATACTGACAATAATAACACAAATATTTTTTTTACCTTGAAATGAGGCATATATTTCGGATTCATTGCAATTTCTCGTGGAGTGCTTGTAAAACTCGGGTCATCTGGTTTTATGACATCGACTGCAAACAAACATACGGTTTCGAGGACTTCTTTAATGCATCTATTAATAGTTTCTCCTGAATGTTGAAATCGCTCTTGCACCTCCCTATTTGATGCTCCTAGTGCTATTGTATATAGAAATATAGCAACTTTTTCAATCACACTCATCCTTCTCGAAGGCTTCAACCCATACATTGTTTCTAAATCACTACACAAGCTCAACAAAGTTGATGTTTCCATTCTAAACATGTTGACACATCGTTGCCAATGTCCTCGTAAAATTTCAGTTAACTAACGCATGCTTGTATTGTAAGAAACCATGCATGGTTCTTTATGTATATGATTAACATAATACATGTTTAGGCCCCAACTGTGCACACAACTTTTTCATAACAAATTCTCGCTTCCATAACGATTCATCATCATCATCACTATCATCATTGTCGTCATTGTCATTGTCATCATCGTCGTCGTCGTCGTCATTGTCGTCATTTGCACCATCATCACAATCCCCTCCCGACCCACCATTGTCATCATCACCACGATAATTAATGTGATCAACAACACGATCCATTATATTATCATAATCATTATCAAGAGCTTCATTGAATAGTGCATTTAAACTTGCTTCTTCCATATGTATAATCCTAGATAAATAAACATTTGAATCATGTCAAACAATTTTTTTTTTTCAAATAAAACACAATGTTTAATGTAATACCTGCACAATTATATTCTACTACTTCACACTAAACAAAAATATTGAAAGAAATTGTTAAATGAAAGTATATATATACACTGTCCACTGTTCACAGTTCACGTGAACAGTGGAGACGATGAAAGTGATTAGCAGACGAGTGATGGAGAAGGTGAAGAACAGAGAAGGTTACCCTTGGTGGTGCGAGGTGTGGTTGGCGATGGGAACGGTGGTGGACTTGAGTGATGGTGTTCCTCTGTTCCTGCTCTTCTCACTCTTCAGAATATTTTGCTTGCTTCTCTCCCAATGATGGTGGTACTGCAGTTGACGCCAATGACGCCAGATGGTTGCTATGGTGGAGACGATGAAGGTTTGCAGTGGTGGCGTGGTTTTTATCCCGTGTTGGCCCTGTATTTGTCATTTGAAGCTGCTCTGCTTCCTTCTCACTCCCTCTGCAATGTTTTTCCCAGCAGCGGTCGCTTCTATCCCCGCTGTTGGTGGTTATGATGGTGAAGACGATGAGGGCAGATGATTGCTGTGGCGGCGACGAGGAATGTTGGTGGTGGTTGCCCTCTATTTATCCCATGGTTGTCTTTTCTATCCGCTGAGTGTGTTCCCCTGCATTTCTGTCTCAGCATGTTGCCATGTTTATCTTGCTAATGTTATCTCTTGGTTGCCTTTTCTGAGTTTGTGATGATGCATTGCAGGTACCTGTAAGTTTGATTCTTCTTTTCCTTTTCGTTTTGGTTCCAGCTATTGTCACGTTTTCTCTCTTGTAACCTAAGTACAGGGAGCATTGTCACGTTTTCTCTTCTGTTACCCAAGTGTAGGGAGGAGTTTTTTGTAGTGTACCACTTAGCTCGTTTTTTGCATGTGAATTATATTTTTGAAGCTTGCAATTGTTTGTATCTTTACTTATATTTTGAATCTTGCAATTGTTTGTATCTTTACTTTTTATCTTCTGTAACCCAAGTGCAGGGAGTATTGTCATGTCTTATCTTCTGTAACTGAAGTGCGTGCAAAGGAAGGAGTGATTCTATCACAGTGTGCTAGTTAACTAGTATTTTGAATCCTTGCATTTTTTATTTCAACTTTTTTAATATGTTTAACATTTTGTATAATTTTTTTCCCTTACCGGTAATGCGCATCACATGTGTAATTAGAAATACAAATTAATAAGTTAACAAGCTGCTAGACTACAATTTATATTTGTAACCCAAACTAAAACTAAGAAAATGTTGATTTTTCTTTTCAAATGGATATATAATTGGCCTTTCTGAGCGCTATACTTTATAATTCCAATTTTTAATGTCGATAATTTAACAACCATTTGTTTGCATTTTCTACCAGTTGCATTAAAGCATGCATATTTTGTAAACTCTAAAAGCATTGTCCACATCATATTGCATTACAAATACATAGAAACTTCCTGAATTGCAATTCATAGTACATAGCACGTATCGAATAACACTACAACTTTTCGATACTTTAATATACAGTCCTTAGCATGAAAATAACAAATATTACTGCTCCATAACCGAAAAATAGAAGTTGAACACAGCATCTCCATGTCAGATGAGAATTGTTAAAATTACAAATAGGGTCCCGTACAAGTATGGCCGATTATCATCTTCAGATCTCTACAAAAATACATAATTGTCAAGACATTTTAAAACATGTTACATAACAATTTAGATAATAATATTATCAACCAATTTATAAAAGCATGCATTCGGGATCAATATATACCTCCCCGTCTAAGGTGCCTTACGCAGTGTAAACATTTTTTTCAACCATTTCATCTTGTTTTCAAGACTACCCATAGTTGACCACATTTCTCTATTCCTCCTCGTACCCAAGAACATAGTAGCAAACGCATGAAAATCATCACCAATTTAAACGCCTTCTACTGAGTGCAACTCATTCATAACCTCAGGAATACTACACCCTTTCTTATCTCTACATATAGATGTGGAATCACTACAGTTTGACATGTTGTCAACCATGTGATCAAACCGGGATAGTAGTTGCATCCCAATTCCAGAATTTCTTTTTTTTTTTCCTGCTTGAACGTCAAGACACTCTCTTGCTTTTCTCTTTCCACTGCTGCGTGTGTAGCTACTGCTTGACATATTAACCCCTCTAACCATGTTGCACACATCATCGGTGAAATTTGGAATTTCATCCTCTTCTGAATCACCGCTTCCTTCTTCCAAATCAGGTTGTTCGTCATTGGCATTTGGATCCTTAGCAACACCAACATTATCATCACGACTCATTCCAGCCGATGGTGCCCATGCATACTGTCCAGTAGCAACAATGTTGGAGAACATTCTGTCGAACTTCAACCGTAAAGACGGTTCGATACCAGCGTGGCTAAACTTTTTTGTGCCTCTTATTTCCTACACAGAACAAATTGAATTATTTACTGCAACTTGTCTAAATATTTTGGTAATTACTAAACTGATATTTAAAGAAATTAAAAATTAAGGAGGCAGCAAAATAACCTAAATTTTTGTTTTCCACCACTCATCACTTGCAGAAATTGTCCCTAATTCTGCACTCCAGCCCACACCAGTTTCTGAAATGAGCTTCGTCCATATCCTCCAATCCTTTTTGCAGCCATCCCATTTGTTCTTCAATTGTGTCTTTGTGAATGCGTGACCAGTCATTTCTTTGAAAGATGTTTGCAAATATTTCCAACCGGCCTTGTCGAAATGCGTATTCGGTCGCATTCCCATGTCGATGGCCTTGATGGAAAGGTCACAAAATACATGCAACATTTCTTTATTCCAAGCAGCTTTATCAATAGTTTCCGGATTATCCATTCCTATTTGGATAACATATTTTCAAGCAAACATCATGAATTTTTATAACATGCTAATCATTTGCGTAATATTGGAAGGAAGTGTATATAACATGCAATGGTGTACTACAACCAGTACGGTAAAGAACAATTAAAATTAAAAGTTGTATGTCTGGAGCAATTTTTAAACTTATTATAACATTCTATAACAAGTGATTACCATTCTATATAACAATTCTAGCCATTCCATACCATATGCATGTGTCCTACAAACAGCACACATCAATACTGCAAATCTTCATACATCATAAAGGTAATTGAAATCCATTAGTTGTCAACTCAGTTTCCAGCCGAAAGCATCAACATATCAAACAGATTCTAATAGATTTGATCATCAAGTAATAGATTCATTATAGTAGTTTATATAGGGATTCTTCCATGCAAAAGTTCCTGTCTTGCAAAGACCAGTCTCTTGGGTTTGATCTCCTTTGCTCCTATGATTACTCTCATCCTATTTTCTCGTTGATTTTTAATATGCATAAACATTGATTTGTACTATTAGACCAACGCCACCCAGTTCTCAAATCCAAAAAGAAATAAGTAAAAGCAAGCATTCAGTAGGATTAAGGAATAAAAACTATAAAAGACATGAACAAGCAACACATATTTGACTCAAATGGCAACATCATTATCCGAATTAAACACAATTTTCAGAATAAATTCTGCAAAAAATTTTAAAAGAAACAGATGGTCAATTAATCTATTATCACAACACCGCTTTTTTTTTTCCCATATCAGCATGTATGCAGGCAAAATGTTATGCTTAATTCACAATCCTTATAGCACAATATATTCATAAATATTGTAACCCAGAACAATACACAACACCTAAACATATATACATATCTATAATTATCTTTAGGGAGGCGTAAAATTTTAACAGAAAACATACTCTCTACTGCAGAACCGTCTTCGTTTTGTCCAAATAATTTCTCAGTGTCCCCTTGTTATTTTGCCTCTCAAGTGAAATCGGATATGCAGGCATAACATGAACAATCCCCAACAAATTGTGAGAAGAAATACAAATGGGAAAATTATTAAAATGCTGCAAATGAACTTCAAAATTAAACAAATGGCGATATACCTTTATATGATATATGATGCGGATCTACAACATCAGGCGCATGGCAAGCCGTTTCGGGTAGAAAAACAGAAGGGGCAATTCTTATTTGACAGTAGATGATAGCTTTTTTTTGCCGTGAGTGTTAAGTGTTTGTGAGCTCACCCTGTTTTTTGTGTGACAGGGAGGAGGGAGACAGTGGCAACGACTGGGCAATTTTGCTGCAACCTCACCAGCTCAGGAGCTTGGCAAGAAAGGATAACAATGGAGGAGGGATTTGCTAGGTGGGAAGAAAGGATGGTGAACAATGAACGACAAGATAGGAAAACTTTAATTCTTTGACAGTGGATGAGTGGGGAGGAGAATTTTTGAGAAGTGAGGCCGTTGAATTAGTAACAGATGAGTTTTGCTAGGAGAGCAGTTAAGCAATTAATAATTATCCAACGGCTTTTTTTTAGGAGTTATGTTTGAAAGTGTCGGTGGATTTTTACTTGAGGTTGTTGGTGGTTAGCAGCAGCTACTCGCTACTTTTTTCTAACCACAGTTTCAGCTGTACGGGTGATGGGTCCCACCATTTTCAACCCACGTTTCAAACATAACCAAACACCTTAACATTGCGTTTTGACTGCACCTCAGTTCCAGCCGCATTACCAAACGACACCTAAAACATGTTTGGAGAGTCCACATAAAATATTAGCCCGATCCAACGGTCGGATTAAGAATTATGACTATTGCCATAAACCTGGATTGTTGCGTTTTTTATGCCAACATCTGAATCTAACCTTGCTTGGGTCGTATCATAGGGCTAAACTATATCACTTAATCTTTTTTTTTTTTAATGTTGATCAAATAAGATTTTTTAATCATATTTTATTAAATACCATTTGATTTTTAGTTTGTTTTCAAATAAGGTTATTATTGTTTTAGGATTAAGGCAACAATAGCACTTAAGGGGACATGAATTAGGTAGCTCACTAATAATAATAAATATTGTGATTCACTCAATTAAACACAATTAACACAATGACCAACAATATAATTAAAGTGCTTAATGTAAGGAGTATATGGATAGAAATTACAAACTTGGTTAAGTTTTTTACGTGGTTTGGCAAGCTTACATCCACACCTCAAACATAAACCGATCTTGAGTATTGTATTATTTACTAATCTAGCCAAAGATTATAATTTCTTTGATGAATCCCCACCATGTCTTTTTTCACCATTTGAAGAAATACCCTTTTCAAGATTTTTCACCTTTGTGATGTATTTCACCAATGACCAAGAGTTTTTCACTGAAATTGTTGAAGGATTACACTTATTTGAAATGTTAACACTTTCTTAAAGAGTAAATAATACAATTGAAGCTTATATCTTTATAGTTCACTCCATAGCACTTAAAATGTATGAAGGTGTTTAAGTGTAGTGAATAAGATAATTTATACTCTTGTGTAAGATTATGAAGGCTTTAAATGCACAAATATGAGTATAATTTTGGATTGATGATTGAAGTTGTTTTTAAAGCTTGTATGTGTGTGTATGTGTGTGTGTGTGTGTGTGTGTTTCTAGCAAAAGCTAGTCGTTTTATAGCCATTATTGTTCCTTTGACAAATGAATCAATCGACCAATTCATATTGGTCAAGTCAATCGGTCGATTGATTCTTATAAATTTCTAGGTGTTCATCCCCGGTGAACACGTGGTCAACTAGTTCACTTAGCATGCCTAAGCGATCGATTAGTTCAACTTAAAATCTAGTTTTAATAGTTTTAAGCCTGATGAATCTTGAACCGATTAAATGCATATCAATCTTATAATGCATACAATGTGAAATGTGTGAATTCACTTTAATTTATGCTATCAAGTTAGATATAAAGATTTACATAATTTGCACTAAAATGAACCCTTAAGAACTAAGCCTTCACTTCCTTTGCATCTTGGATTTGTTTATTGATTTTTCATTTAATTCTCCATGATTGTTGATAATCTTTATATAAATCTGTTTAAACTTATTATCAACCAAGCATATATTAGTCTATTTTTATTTAATTGTTATCATCAAATTACATGAAAATATGTGACCCTAAGATCAACAGTTATAATATTCTTTCTAGGAAAAATTACGTCGAGCCTCATATAGGAAAATATCATACCTTACATCTTAGGTCAACTAAAATTCTCAAATCAAACAAAATAACCAAACTACCTATCATATATAATATATCAAAATCATATATAAACAATAAATCAAAAAAATAACTCTCCAAACTCATTATATCTCTTTTTCTTTATCTCTTTTTTTTTTAAAAAAAAAAAACAAAATCTAAACCTAATCTAGTTTAACCAAAATCAAAGCTCTTAATATTTGATTATAAAGATGTCGAGATCTAAGTTGTTTCTAATTATTAGGCTTGGTATTGTTTTTATGTTATAACATTAATACTTCATCTTGAAAAAGTTATGTGTTACTCTTTTCCATATGAATAGATGAGATTTGAGAAGATTTGAGGTTTTTTATTTAAATTTGAAGTCCTGGTCATTATTTTAACAAACATGGGTCATTGTGAGAGAAGATTTTTTTGTTGTTTTTTCATCTATAAAGGTCTTGGTGAGAGAATATATTTCTATGCATATTTGATTTGGGAGTTGAGTTTTGGGGGAAAAGGAAAAGAAAAGAAGTCATGAGTTAATATTTGGGTGTTGTTACTACTCCTGTCACAGTTAAAAACCTTTGTATGGAATGTCTTCAATTTTGTACCAAAAGCTCGATTCAAAACCTTTGTATGTATATAAGTCATGGATATGCTAAGTTTTGTACCTAAAACTCAATTGTAAGAGACAATCCATAATCAAGAAAACCTCTCACTTTCTTTGTCTTTTGCTTACAACCCAACAAACATAAAAAAGACCCTCTTTAAATTCTTTATGATTTTGGATTTTGAATCGAAGCAAATAAGGATCAAAGAGTGTAAGAATACTAGGAGTAGTGTTATGGAGTGGATTACCAGGGCTGTTAAATAAAATTACATTGTTGAAACAATTCTTAAATAGGAAAAATAATTGTGTACTATACTTGTCTCCTTGATTTTGTTTTCTATTTTCTGGATATAAATCTTTTCATTTTCTAATTTGATTATATCTAGGTAATGCTCCTAAATCTTTGGTTATTATATGATCTTTAAATACTAACATTGTTTTCATATTAGATTAACAAAATTCTTGTATTGTATAAATGTTGATTGTAAACTTCTAGGTTATGTTTTTTCTATGAGTATGAAAATCTTAATAATAAATCATACTAAATATTTTGGAAATTTAAGAGAAAATGGTGAGGGTGGTGGTAAGATTTTTTTTTTTTTTTAATTTAATGGAAAAATTGTAATGTTATTATTGTAAAGACTTTTAAGTCATTAACTGAAATATAATGGTAATCCTATAAATAATATTATAATTTTTATTGATTTTTTTTTTCAGGATGTAAAGCGCTATGAAATTATAAAAGTTTAGGATATAAAGTGTAATTTTTCAAAACACAAAGAAAAAGAAAAAAAATGATGAAACTATAAGAGGTTTGATGTAATTTCTAACTTATTTTTATAACATTAGTAAACACTCATTTTTAGTAGCCTTCATGATGAATTTTCATTTAATTTTTTTTGGTGGCTTTCCTATGCATATCAATTTGTATTATTATATAATTAAATAAAAATAGATTCTAAAACAATTATTAAACCCAACTTGATTCATGATTTGGTTCGCGAGTTTGATAAATTAACTTAAGTTGGCGGGTCGATCCAAAACATTATCTTTACAGTATATAAAAAGAAAGGATTGAAATAACACAATCTTAAATATATATATATATATATATATATATATGTGTGTGTGTGTGTGTGTGTGTGTGTGTGTGTGTGTGTCATATTAATTAGGTCACCTAAAATTAGTTTTTATTTAGTTCAATTTAAAACTTGAGTTATATAAAAAAATTAGGTTAGAGGATCTTTAAATTAACTCACTTGGCCTGATAGGGTTTTGTAACATTGTCAAAAAGTTTTCCAACACAATGCGTAATGTATTATTTTTATTTTTTTTTCAATATATTTACATCAAAATTTTCATAATTTGTCTCAAAAATAAATGTTTTGACACGGAAATGCCAAGTGAAAAATAGAGTGCATTGGTTAGATTAAAAGGTTTCATTTTGAAGAATGCTTTTATTACCTAAATTTCAAATTACTAGTATTTTTTTAATATTTTTTCTGATTGCTTTTTTATTTTTATTTAATAAAAAATATAGAACAAAAGAGTTATGTTTATTTCTTGAAAAGCATTAGATAAGGAGGATTTATACGATCAATTTATTTTATTTAAATAAAATTTAAATTATTACTATTTAAATACAATTTAAATTATTACTTAAATTTAAACAAAAGAGTTATGTTTATTTTTTTAATAAAAATAAATTAATTGCCGTATAATAGAATAAGTTTTTTAAATTCTTAAATAACATAAAATAAATATCTTAATGCAAATTTATTTCAACTTCTCAACTTCTCAACTTTATTTTAAATTAAAATTAATAATTTTTTTAATATTTATTAGCATATGTAATTCTCAATTAACATCAATAAAGATTTTTATGACAACATGAGTATTGTTTTATTCTTATATGTTTTTTCAATACATCCTCATCAAAATCTTTATAATTTGTCTAAAAAATAAATGTTTCACACAAAAATATTGAGTAAAAAATAAAGCACATTTGTATTTACATTTTAAAAACACTTTTGAAAAAAAATTGAATTTGTTTTCTTTGAAATTTTTTTTATTTTTTATTATTTTAATATGCTAATATTATAAATAAATAAAAATATAATTTTAATATAATTTTAAATAAAAAATATTTTTAAAAAATAATTATTACTATAATATCAAATACGTTCTAATCTGTTAAAAAAAAAAAATTATACTAAAAAGTGTTTTCAAATGATATATATATATATATATCTTCTTTTTAAAAAAAATTCTTCCGACCATCTAGCTAGTCTTGTTGTAATTGTGGAACTAGAAAACTTGTACTGACTATTAGTGTTTGTAAGAGAAGATAATGTTGTTAACTGTGAGAGAAGCATGTCCTTGCTCGCCCATTAGCTTCAACCTTTCCCGTCTCAATTCCACAAGATTCTCTCAAAGACTCAAAACCTCAGTTTGCAGAGCCAGCTTCTCTGTCCAGCCAAAACCCAATACCAAGTCATGGAACTCTACCCTTAACTCCAACAGGTACTTCTTTTATATATTTTTTTTATGGGACACCCCGTTTGTGTTTTTATTTTTTTTATTCTCTTATTATCTTGTCTTTTCATTCATTAAATTTTGATTTCCATGACTTCATCCAAAATGGGTTTTGTTTGTATTTGGGTGTCTGTTTAGTTCAATTTGTTTGTCTCATGCATTGTTTGGCTAGAAGAATAATAATTCGAAAGTGTTTTTCTTGGTTTATTGAGCATATTGGTGGTAGTCTTTCTGATTGCGTTATGATTCTCCTGTTGTGTGTGGATCAAATGGACATTTAGGAGACACAAGGGAAATAAAAAAAATGTTCGTTTTTGGACTAGGGGTGCTGGGTGGAAACCAAAAGAACTCAAATTGTAAAACAAGGTGCATGTGCTCAATTAAAATTGAAGTTTGGAAGTGAATCGACGATTGCTATAGTTGGATGAAGAAGATACTTTCTGAGAGGTTTAGGCACAAGCAACTAGAAGTTGTTCTAAACCAATGTGCCAGTTCAACTTGGTGTGCGATGTTGATTTGTGAGAAGCTAGTTTTATCTGCCAAGACTTCGTAATGAAATGTTCAAAGTATTAGCATTGTTAGACCATTGATCCCCCAGTTTTTTGTAGCCTTGGAATCATATCAAAGTGCCAAATGCTTTTCCCAATTAATCTAGACTTTAGGTGCCACAAAATTAATAAGCAGCTTCATTGCAAGTTATTCCATATGTGTGAATTAGTTAAGCTTGCGAGTTAAGCTGGTTGGATGGAGAGGTAGACTAAAAGCCCCCCCATAAAGCTTCCTATGCTAAACAGGGTTAATGAAGAAAGAAAGAAAACGATTGATAAAGGTGAGTTTCAAATTCTGATCTAAGGAAAATTTAGCTTGATGCGCTTGTTCTTGTCTATTTTGCTCTATATTTTGTATGCCCTCATCATGGGGTTCCATCTTCTACATAATCTTCTTCTATGCAAGGAATTGATTCATCTTAAACTAAGTTCCTATCTGTTTCAGATCATCTACTTGGTGAAATCTTTTCTACTTTTCCTCAATTCTTTTGATTTTTCAAAATACACATCCTTCTTCTAGCTGGTTATGAGTGGTGCCTCTTTCATGATTTGGATCTTGCTAATTGTATCTAGGAAAGTTAACTAACTACATAAGGTCGATTTTTTTTATTTATTTTGACATCTCATATTCATAGTTATAAATGCTTTTAATTTGTTCTCAAACTTTCTTCTATCTTGGCACTTCAAACTCAAAATAATTCCCTGTAACTGGCTTGTTACCATCCCCTATAATGATTGAATATGTTCTTCTTGATTTTCATGCTTAATTCCATAATCCCTGTTTTACCACTTGTAAATTAAGTAGCATACTTGTGCTGTTTGAAAAACTGCTCATTGCATGCCTTAAACTAAAGCTAAGGTGATGCAGCTACTAGTTTCTGTCATCGTTCTTTGAAATCAGGCAAAAAGTAGTCTTAGCAAATTCAACTTTTTCTGTCAAGTTTTAAGGGCATTGAACTTTTCAATTCAATAAGTTCTAAGGAGTCGAGGTTTTAGTAGGTGTGTTTTCATTTTGAAATCATCCCATTCAAAGTTTTCACGCTTAACATTTCCTATAATTGATTATTTTTCAGTTGTTGTAATATCTATTTCTCTTGCTGACTTGAATTTCTCCTCAGCTGTGAGAGCTCCAGTTTTGATCCCTTGGGTATTAATTTAGATGTACCATCCAGTCTAAATGCTGCGTGGGAAAGTCTTCTAGCCTTCTTATCACCAACACTTGAGAGCGCTTCAAATACAAAAAAAGATAAGCGTGGAGTTGCAGGTCTGTTTCTGGCACAATGTCTTATGATATTCAAGTTGCAAATATAATCTTAGCTCTTAGCAATTAAGTAGACGCTTTGACTCTTGGCAGCTGCAATTGAGGACAGTTCCATTGATTTTGGTGATTTCTTCAAAGGCCCCCTACCAGGAAAATTTCTCAAGCTTTTGGGGTTTCTAGTTGTATCCCGTCTTGGAATATATATACCCCTTGGTGGGGTAAATCGGGAGGCGTTTGCTGGAAATTTAGATCAGAATAGCTTATTAAGCACTTTGGATTCATTTTCCGGGGGAGGCATTGGTAGACTTGGAATATTTTCACTTGGAATTGTTCCCTTTATCAATGCCCAGATTGTGTTTCAGCTTCTTGCTCAAATTTATCCCAAGTTGCAAGATCTTCAGAAAAAAGAAGGTGAAGCAGGAAGAAAGAAAATTCTTCAGTACACTCGTTATGCTTCAGTTGGGTTTGCTATAGTACAGGTAACCAGCTAAATGTTCACCTGAATAATGTGTAAACTTGAACCTAGATTCATTGAATAACCCACTGAAGTTTTGTTGTTGCTAAAATTTTAATTGTCTTATATATTCAGGATATATTTTTTATTATGATGTGAAAAGGAAAACCATTCACACACCTATTATGTTCTGGAATATTTTTATTATTGATCCCTTTAATAGAAAGTACTTCTGTCAACCACAGAGTTAAATTTGTGAATTAAGGGATCAATTTTGTGTAAACTGATTTTCAGTCTGAATTGCACAAATTAGTAGCACGCTAGATTTACTTGTCATATAGTAGCGTCACATATCAGTCTGTGATGGTGTTGAACATTAAATATCATGCTCCGAAACAGTTGATGTTCTCATCAGAATACCTGAAAATGTATTCTACAGTATGATGTAAGGTATTTTTGATTTCCATGACAGGCAATTGGCCAGGTTCTTTACCTTCGTCCCTTCGTTGATGACTTTAGCACGCAGTGGGTTCTAACATCTGTTACTTTATTGACACTTGGCTCTGTGTTCACAACTTACATCGGAGAACGGATCTCTGATCTAAAACTTGGAAATGGCACATCTCTTTTGATATTTACAAGTATTATTTCCTACTTGCCGGCATCTTTTGGTCAGACTGCTGCTCAGGCAATTCAGGATGGTAATTATGTTGGACTCGGCACCATTATCTTTTCATTCTTCCTATTAGTTCTTGGCATTGTGTATGTCCAGGTAATTGTTAACTATTTTTGAAATAAAACTTGAGTTTGTGGAAGAAACAAAATGTTAATGAGTACGAGGACAAAGGATTTCAGGAGGCAGAGAGAAAGATTCCACTCAACTATGCCTCAAGGTACACCAGCAGCAGCGGCGGGCTTCAAAAATCTGCTTATCTACCCTTTAAGGTCTGTATTCCATACTTCATGTATCATGGTTTTTTTTAATTTATTTCTTGAGTTTGAAAGCTTTGATTTAATTTGTTGCTAATTATTCAGAATGCTTGCTGGTGAATTTCTTGATATGTACCTTTATTTTCACCTAGGAGTAATTAACTAGTCATTTCTCACACTTACACAAAATTGAGAAAAAATTCTCCAAGTTTCAATGTTATAACTATGCCAATGTACATGTATCTATGACTGGCTGTAGCCATTGACCTGGTTTAGATACAAAATTTTGCCTATCAAGTGTATCAACTGCATGAGTTTTGTCATACACGAAGATCATCTTGATAACAGAGTACCCCAAATGGATTCCTTCCATCAATTCCAAAACTTATAGAACTTGATACCTGTAAATGAGAGCATTTATACATAAAATACCTCTTCAACTTGAACAGCAAAATTTGTCCATAGAAGATGAGGGCAAATGTCATGCCACTTTCGATGGGAGGATCAAAGGGCCAAAAGATTGGCTTTATTCCTGAACAGCAAAATTTGTCCATAGAAGATGGGGGGAAATGACATGCCTCTTTCTTTGGGAGGATCAAGGGACAAAAGACTGGCTTTATTTTGGAAAGGAGGAATACAATTTGTTTGAGTTATCCGTCTGTGGAGACATGATCTTTGGAGGCACAAATTTAGTGGGTTACCCACTTGCTTTTATTGCTTGTGTATAAAGAGAGGCAATCAATGTTGAATTCATGCACTAGGGATCTCTTTCAGCAACAATCAAGTTAAATCTCATTTGATTTCCTGTTCTTGCAGGAGAATGTCTTATTTTTCTTATTGATTCTATATCTGTTATCTTTCTTGGTAAAATTCTCTTCTTCCATCAAGAAAAAAAATAGCATCATATATGTTTCTGATTTGCCCCCACAAATTAACAATGGAAAGTCTTATGTCATTTGAAATATTGGGGTTACCTTGAGCCTCTTCCTATCAGATTAGTTTTAGCTCTCTAGAAAAGGGGGAAAACAGAAAGATCTTGTTGTTACTTCAGCATCATTAGTTCGACTTACAGACCTCTTATTTTCCAACTCCCTAACAGTTAGAGACATCAAGATTATTAAATAATGTTTGATGATAGTATGTTAATCTATGACCACAATAAGACTACCTTTGACATTCAGAAGTTAAGTCTGATAATTTGTCTTCCAAATATTTTGGTTGTGTGATATTTATGCAGGATCTTCACCACCTTAAGCTATGATCTTGAGCATATTACAACTGCTTAAGGATCTTGAGCATATTACAACTGCATACGCTGTAATACCGAATCCTGTATTGTAAAAAGCTTGTCATGCAATGCACATACTATGCTATGTAGTCTAGCGTGTGCACCTTCCTTTTATTGAGTTGTGATGAGATGGCTTCCTGTGGTTGTATGTTTTTCCATTCAGGTTCTATTGATCTTTATATTTATATGATGCTTTCATTATGCAGGTAAATAGTTCTGGGGTGATGCCAATTATATTTTCTACATCATCATTGGCTCTACCTGGGACCCTAGCACGGTTCACTGGGATATCTGCACTGAAGAAAGCTGCATTGACTTTGAACCCAGGGGGTGAGTATTTTACTATTTTGTTTGGTTGTGTTTGATGAAACGTGAAAGGATGTTAGTTGATTGGAAACAGTTTGTTGGTGCTAACAAAATTATTGATTATAAACCTAGTTGCTTAAAAGTTTCATCATCTTACCAAGGTTATGGGAGCTAATTTTCTCCATGCTCATTTGAGGGCCTTGTCATGGTGCATAAATTGCTCAAATACTTTTGAATGCTTAGCATCAACTCTACTTACTCCAAACAAATTCAATGTTTACGGTAGGATGCTGTACTCTGTCTTCCTTTCTGTCTTAGTAAGGTAATTGAGTTATCCGATTCAAGGTTACCTTATGGTGGGGGGGATGGGTAGCTATTTTCCAGCCCCATATTTTACTTTAGAGTTGTAGTGTTGTATAATCTAGGGACCAAACTATTAATAGTAATGACATGAAATACAAGAAAAAAGATAGAAGAAAAGAATGTACCATCAATAAATAAACTTTCGATCTGGATTCTGTTTTCTGTCAGCATAACACAGACTAATATAGTTTGAGCTAACTGGATAGATATTTGCAGGTTCTTTCTATCTCCCCACCAATATCCTATTAATAGCCTTCTTCAACTATTACTATACCTTCCTTCAATTAGACCCTGATGATGTGAGTGAACAACTGAAGCGCCAAGGTGCATCAATTCCACTAGTACGACCGGGGAAAAGCACAGCTGCATTTCTTAAAACAGTAAGTTCTTTTCTTTCTTTTGAAATTTGTCTATTGTTTGCAATGTAAATCCTGAATCAATATATGGACCCATACTTGAAATGCTATCATGATTAGAACCTCAGGTATTTGTTACATGAATTCTAGACCATGCTAATCTGATTAGAACCTCAGGAGTTTGAATTTGTGCATTAAATAATTGACGTTGGAGTATTCATCAAAATGGTCAATTACTGAACAATCTTAGTTTTTATTATAGGAAGAAGTAGCCAATCACCCTTTTCCTTTATTTGTTTAGTCTGAACCATAGATGAACTCTTTTGGCCATTTTCATTCTTGAGTTCTTGGTTGTTCAATGGAAGCAGATTTGGTCTTTTAGTGATCAGCCCCCGTGCTACTACTTTGCATTTACGTGGAATAACCTGTATGAATATGATTTCTATATATCGTAATGGTCCCTTTTATGACATGGATGTCTGGACACCCCTATTATATCTCATTAAAATTACATTTAAGAAAAAAAAAAAATAGTTGCTGATTTCACTGGGGGTGTGAGGTAAAGCACTCTTCACGTGAACAATGTTATATATATTTTTCAGGTTTCTTAACTCAATTGGATTCTTTACCATTTTTTTTTTTTAATAAACCAATAGGAAAAAAAAGGAGGTATTGAAAAAAATAGGGCAGGCACATGGGTTTACCAGCCTAGTCATAGCCCCTACAACTTGTTTTTTTTTTTTTTTTCCTTTCTTTCTTTCTTTCTTTTTTAAAGGGGTGAATGTTTTTTTTTTAAAAAAAAAAAAACTGCAGACAACACGTCATTTCCTATACTTATTTCAAATGACTGGAATTTAGATAGGAGAAATGCATTCCCATACTTATTTCAAATGACTGGAATTTTTAACAAATCCTTATTTTAAATTTTGGTGCTTTTTATTAAAAAAAACATTCTTCTAGTAATTAAAAAAATGTTGGTTTCAAGAAGATTATGACTTTTTTTATAATTATATTATTGATTGCTTTATAAATAATTATGTATTGGACCAATTTGCACAATTTTCAGAATAATTTGCTCATTAATATTAAACGAGAATAAAATATTTTTTCCCTAATTTTTTACTGTAACTTTGTTTTATATAATTTTAACAATTTATTGTTCTCTTTTTCTTTTTTCTTTTTTCTTTTTTTTCATGTAACTACATAAAGATGATCAATTTTTTATTTTTTATATTTTTTTAATTGAAGAATGCTTTCACGATCATAATGAATTTATGCTTAAAAAACAATGCTCATAAAAAAAACTATTTTTTGTCAAAATTAAAAAAAAAAAGCATAAGAAAGTCTTTTTTATATATAAAATTATATGTTTTTCCCTTTTTATTTCAAATCGACATAGTTTCTCCAAACTTCTTTTTTCTTGAACTTGTTTCTTTTTATTCAATGAACCTTGCTATTATTAAAAAAAAAAAAGCTTTTTTGTCAAAACAAAAGAATTTACATGTATCATAAAAGACAATTTCCATGAGAAAACATATTTCTCCTAAATAATTATATTTGTTGCCTTTCTTGTGAATTTCTATTTTTATAGTTGTTTAATTAAATAAAAGATAGATACCAAAAAATAAGGTTATTAAACCCAACTAGAGCCATGACCCAAGTCATGGATTAACCAAGTTAATCCGAGTGAATAAAAAGTTTTCATTTTATTATTTTTTATAAAAAGGCCAATTCAGGTTTTTATGGGTCGACAGATGCACGAAGTGCACTTGTAAGGTTGGCTGGGCAACAATGGTTCAGCCCCCACACATCTTGCTTTGAAACATGGCCTGGTTTAGTTGCTAGGTCGATGAGTCACCATGTCGACCCACTGGACTTGGCTGGGTTGTGGCAGCATGCTGGCAGCCTGTCTAGCGTGGAGTTAAACCACCTTTTGCGATAGAGTGTTCCAAAAGAGCCAATAGAACCCTTTTATCTGTTCTGGAATCCAGATAATCCTTTTCAGAGGGCTACACAAATCTGATTGTCTGCTAGAAGATTTTACTATTGCATTTTGTTAGTTCAAGTCTGAGCTTTAAGCTTTGATTGGCTTCTTGTGATTCTTGGACTTCGTGTATTTCTACTAAATGGTCACACTACAGGTTCTTAGCCGCATATCTGTTCTGGGTTCGACCTTTCTGGCTATCCTGGCTGCTGGTCCTTCTGTGATCGAACAAATCTCACACTTGACTGCATTTCGAGGATTTGCAGGCACTTCCGTCCTGATTCTTGTTGGTTGTGCAACAGACACTGCAAGAAAAGTTCAAGCAGAAATAATATCCCAAAAGTACAAGAACATAGAGTTTTATGACATTGACAGGTATGATTGAAGGACGACACAGAATGGGGAAGACAAATCTTTTAAATTGTATACTGGAGTCATTGTGCTGTATGATAGCGTTCTTACATCTATAGGATGATGGCATGGTGATATGTAATTTGCCAAGTTGTATCTAGGTTTATTGCCCTGTAATTTACGTTTTCTTTTATTGATTTAGGCTGTAATTAGTACATACTGCTACTTCGCAGCCAGAATTCCCTATTTTAATTTTTTTTTCTCAGAAGATAACTGAAAATCCTTCATCATTATTTCCTTACTGGGTTCTGCAGTCAACGGAAGACTTAGATTGCCAAGGTTTTTTCGTTCCACCAGAGCTATGCACCTGGTATTTGCACTATAGTCATTCTTGTAGCTTCTCTGTGGCATTCGGGAACATAATTCATCTGACATGTCAAGTTTTTTAAATCATCATCAACAGCTCTATGTTTAAGGCCTTGTATGTTTCAAACAAACTACCTTCCATGAAAGTGGTTTCCAAGCTTTTCAATGTTTGGTGAGCTCTAGCAAGCTACTTTCCTCCCTTTCTCACAAGGAAAGAGACTAAAGCAAAAATAATCCTTTCTCACATGGTTCTCTATTTAATTCCATAAAACACCTTTTCTTGTCTTTACAAACATTAATAGCTTACACAAATCTTACTTTCCTTGTCTTCTTACTTCAAAAAAAAAAAAAAAAAAAACTCAAATATCTAACTCTCAAGAAATACCATGAACTAATTTCGTTTATCTATTAATTTTAAAAAATTATTTTGAGGTTTTAAAAATGAAAGTTACTTAAAAAATATTTAACAATGTTATATGTCTACAATATTATATTTAAAATATTTATATTATATGTATATTTATATTTTATAAAATAAGCTATATATAAATATATGATGTAATAAATTCTTTTTCCCCTTGTAATTATAGTTTTTATATTTCATTTTTTTATTGTAAGTGATCAAATAATTATATTTAATGTTTTATATATATATATATATATATGTTAAATAGATTTTTTTAAAAAATTAAAATATTTATAAGTTATTTTCCATCTAATATTCTAATTTATTTTTCATCTAAACAATAAAAAGTAATATACTTTACAGAAATTCACAAAATCACTTTCCAGCAACCAAAGAAACGGGCCTTAGTCAAATTTCCGAGCTCCATTTTACAACCACGTATGCGTTGGAAAACAATAAGTCCAGTCGAGCAGCTCTGAGTCTGAACCCTTACAATAACTTGTCCAGATTGATCAGTCACCATTAGAAATGGCATTTCGAAGTTTTTGGCTTAGTGTACGAACTGGTACTTTGACGTTTTTAGCTCACAGCACGAACTGGCAACAATCTGATCATATTTGATTATACTTAACAGGATGTTGTCCAATATACAAATAATACAATTTGAAGTCACTGTATTATGAAATCAATGGTGCTGCCAATTGGATTCAAGGACTGATTTGAAGGAAAGATAGAGCAAACAAATTCCATGGTTCATTGATCACCTCTGATGAAGGCAACATCAAAACCACTGGGCCAATACAAGAGAAATCCACCCCCACCCCCATATGGATTCTGGAATCATCTCTGACAAGTACCTAAAACTAATTAGACCATTAATGGAGAAGACAGTAGGTATCATATACTAGTCTGCCTCAAACGCTAATCACCATCAGCTGAAAAGTCGGGTTCCTCAGGCTTCGGTAGTTTTGGCATATCAAGATCCTTGATCTTTTGAGCACCTCTCCTTGTGTGTTGCAGCATGATAGAATTAAAGAAACCAGTCCTGCCTCCATTGGTGGTGGAACTCTCCAGTCTGCCTCTAATAATAAATCACAGTTCTTGAAAACACCTGTACTATCTGCCCAGGCCTCGCGATCAACGTTATTAAAAATATCACAATCCAGATAATTGAGCAAGCATTTGACAGGACTATTTTCCTTTCTGTATTTCGATTTCAAGCACAACGTATACCTATCGATTAATAGCAAATACCATGCTGTCCCTAAAACCTGCATTAGAAAAGTAAAGTGATGATGATGATCGAAGTCATAGCATTGAAAAACCAAGAGAGTGCAACATCAACAGAAGACAAAAGCAAACATACATTGCTGGCCAACATGTATAGCAGCAGATTATATGCAGACCCAGCCCAAGCTGTCCTGGTAACCGCTCCTGTTGCTTTAATAATTTCCGAGCTCAATGGACATACGATGTAAAATCTGGGGACATATTGCAGCAGAACAATCAAAGCAAGGGCATTGTTCTTATGATCAGTTTGAGAGCTTCTTGTGCTGGTGTAACGAACCAGATGACAATCTGCAGTAAATTGTGATTTCCTTTTTTTTTTTTTAAGTTGAGATTAGGGAACAAATGCAACATTATCAGTTGGTACAGAAGTGGAGCAAAAGCATGTCTGACTTCCTAATGTTTTCAAATGCAGGAATGTATTTCAAAAACAAGCAAGCCATAATGCCTACAGATATATGTCATAAGTGAGGAGCCAACTTTG
The DNA here is from genome assembly GCA_018804465.1 of Populus tomentosa. Lineage (NCBI taxonomy): Eukaryota > Viridiplantae > Streptophyta > Magnoliopsida > Malpighiales > Salicaceae > Populus > Populus tomentosa. Next base: position 44,703 of record JAAWWB010001487.1, read on the forward strand.
TTTCCTTCCTACAAAGTTGTCTACGGTTTTCAGGCATAGTGATTTGGATCTAGACTTTTAATATTTTTTGGTGGACTAGGTGAGCTGCCTTAAACTTCCAATAGAAGAAGAACATAGAGGCGAAATTTAGTTCATTAGTTATTATAGAGGTGTAACTAGTTTTTGATAATCTTTATATTTCTCATCATTTTCATCAAAAAGCGGTAGAAAAGCATACTTCTCATCTTCATGTACCTTCCAATCCCATGCTTTTTCTTCTTCAAATTCAACATCCCTACTTATCACCATCTTTCCTTCATTTGGGTTGTAAAGCTTGTATCATTTAGATTTTTTATCATAACATATAAAGATTATCCTTTTGCTCCTGTCATTGATTAGTACTTAAAAGTGCATGTTTATCAAGGTTTTATATCATCATTTTGCACTTGAAGTATCAATAACTTAACTAAAGCATGTTTTATAATAACAAGTTTGATACTATAATATACCTTAATTTATGGTAAATGTTCATCTTAAATGCAGGCCTATCACATAAATAAAAGGATTTAATGATGAGTTTAAGTATTGAAAGTGAAAACACAAAGAGATGGCCAAACTTAGAAAAGAGATGCTGGTGCAGTCCAAACCGGAACATTGCTCGGTAATTGGATCATATCTAGAGCTCTAGATCTTGGATTTAGGTCCATTTTATATGGATGGAAATGTAAGACAAAGGCCTACAACTTTCATGGGAACCCAAGATTTAAAAAGGCTGTTTTGAAGTCCAACTTGAAGGAATAACGAAGAAGTCCGAAGCTGTCCTGCAGCCCAGACACTATTTAGTGTTCAGCCCATATCTTGAGTTCTAGAAGTCCAAATGAACTCATCTTTTTTTTGTTGGAAAGCTGAGACAATTTCCTAGAACATTCCTAAGGATTCTGGGCATATTATGATGTTAGCAATGACGTCTTGTTCAGACAAGAAGATAAGGATTGTCACCAAGTCAAGATGTGGCCACCCACTCATCAATTAGTCAACAAATCAATAGTTCCAAATTTTGGCCTATAAAAGGAGGCACTTACCATGTATTGAGGCATCTTAGTTTCTAGATCAAGATCATGCTCTTGCTTTCTCTATTTGTATTGCTTATGTTTTGCTTTTATTAATATCAAGTTTATGCACTTCATTTCCTTTCCTTTACTTAGTTAACTTCTTTCTCATTTATGTTCTTATCTTATTCATTTATGTTTCTTTCTTTCATTATGTTTAGCTAAGTTAATTATATCAAGGTGAAAAGGGTACACTAATGGTGTAAGAATAAGTATAATATAAACTTAACATGGACCTTAACGTTGGATACTAACATGTTTTATATTTGTTATCTTGTTCACTTTTAATACTTTGCTTGTTAAATGGTTAATCTAGATTTATGTTGTATAACACTTGGTACAACAAATACTTGGTACTTTCATAGCCCATATTGTATGGTATAACCGACACCTGAGCTATGAAAGGAACTTGATTTGTTGTTAACATAAGTTATAATCATGAATGCTTGCCAACATTTACAAGTATTAGCTTTATTCGAATAAGATAACTAATGTAATCATGTTAACAATTTATAATCTGATTGGAACCTCCTTTATGTGTGGTTTCCAATTGACTAATAAGAGTTTATACTATACTTGTTTGAAGTACCATTAGTGGATCCTCTAACCTTGACATTTATTTTTATCGTTGTTTAATCCTTACATTAATCTTTCATTTCAAAGTTCTCATTAATTTCTTCATCTTCTTCTTCTTTTATTACTACTACTACTACTACTACTACTATTATTATTATTATTATTTACATTCTGTTTATATTATATAATATATCTCTTTGATCTTTTCATAAACTCAGTATATAGGCTGGAAACCTATGACCTAACCTGTGACCCGATCTTTTAAATCATTCTCAGGTGTAACAACACCACGTACTGAGTATTATTATTATTATTATTATTATTACTATTATTGTTGTTGTTGTTGTCTTGTTATTTATAATTTATACAATTAACCTCTCTGTGGTTCGACCCCGGTCTTACCAGGTTATTTATTACTTCGACACTCCTGCACTTGGGAGAAGACATCAAGCTTTTGGTCGTGTCAGTCATCAAATTTGGTATTTATTTAATCATCTATATGTATATACCCAATGCTTTTAAATATCTTCTAGTGAGTAGCACTTGACTTTCTTCCATTTTATTCTTATCATGAAGTCATGTTATTTAAACCTTTCTAGGACACCTATTTGACAAGTAGACAATACAATCTACAGCTTCATCCTTGTTTTGAGCATATTTCTCATGATGTTGAGGATGTTTCTATTCTTTCTCTTCATCACGCTATTTTGTTATGGTGATCTAGGCATTGTTAGGAGTCTTTTTATACAATGATCTTTAAAAAACTCATTAAACTCATTTGAAAAAAATCCACCCATCTTATTTGTCTTAGGTGATTCTATAGAATAACTATTTTTCTTTTCACCTAATGCCTTAAACTTCTTAAAACAATTAAATACATTAGACTTTTCTTTTAAAAACTATACACATGTTCTTATACTATAATCATTAATAAAAAGTAAAAAATATAGATTTTTATAAAATGAGCATGGTTGAATAGGATCACATACATCTCTATGTATCTCTTGTAGGGGTTGATTTACTCTTAATGTATACTCCTTTGGACAACTTTTGCGAAATCGTTTGCCCACTAAACATCATTCACACAACTGATTTAGATGGTAAACCCTTTAACAACTCCTTCCGTGTCATCATTTTCAAGTTATCAAAGTTTACATGTCCAAGTATCACATGCCAAAGCCAAGTCTTAGCTTTCACACTTGTTTTTTTTTGCATTTAGGTACATTTGTCTCTATGTTTGTATTGGCCATGTCAAATAATAAAAAACAAGTTTTGATACCACTTATTGGAAGAAAATTAGTGTGGTAGGAGTTAATTTATGAGAAAAAATGTAATAAGAAAAACTAAAGAACAAGAAGAAAGTTTAAAAGGAAGGGATTTTGCATTAAGTGTTTTCTTTTCTGTACATATTTTCTCTCTATTACACTTATGTTCAATGCTTTTGATTACAATGCAATTTATAGGCCTAAAGTCCTCGATAATCAATGAATTGAACTAATCAAAGAAAAACTTATTCTGAACAGGAAAAATGATTCTGCTAACTTAATCGATTGATCATTTATGAATCGATCGACTAATTCATTTGATTTAACCAGTCAATGGATTCCTAATCGATAGACCGATTCCTTTGTTTTTCAAAAAAAAAAAAAAAAACCAAAATCTAATTTACTTTCAATAGTGTTTCAAATCTCTCTATAACTAGAGGGGTATGACTTGATCTCATATTGCATTAGGTTCATTTGTCATTTCAATTTTTATTTGGTGTTTAATAATACTTCTACTATTCAGTTTCTATTCTTTATTTTTTCAAATGCTCTTCCTCTGCTCTTTCCAAATCTACTTGGTTTACAAAAAAGAACATTTGAGACAAAGTAACCCACTTTATAAAGGATTTAATAACCAAAAATAATTATTTACCTGTCATAATTCCAATAGCCAATAGGAACAACTAGTGAAATCCACTCTTATTCTCTCTCTCCAACATTGATATGGAACTATGAAATTATCTTCAATCCTTATTAAATTTTTTCAAATCATTCATCTCCATTCATGAGAAAAAGAAAAGTAAAACCTTTTAGAACATAAGGTTTTCAAGTGAGGACAAATATATATATATATATATCTGTGTGTGTGTGTGTGTGTGTGTTAATTTCTTCAATGTGTATATAAATGTCAATAATAAGGATATGAAACTAGCTCTATTAAGTAGATTGTAATGTTCAGGACATTCTTTTGTTGATGATCCTTTACAGTTTTTTTATTCCGTACATAGCTTTTGTTCTATTCAAATGGGAGGTGCCTTTTTGGTTGTCTTACCTATAGTAAAAGCCTCTGATTTATTATTTATTAAAGTAGAGCTCTAACGAAATTGTAACTAAAATCCTTAAGATAGATTATTTTGACGTTAACATCAATAATAGTCATCTACATATCAATGATTCATAGTTCATGGTTGAAAAGGATATTGTTGATTAGCATGACTCATGAAGTTGTTACGAACTTTTACTTTTAATAGTTATTTGTTTCTAATCTCTTAGAAATAAATTAGGCAATATGATTGTTATGTTTATCTATATTTCCTTGCTTAACAAACTTATTTACTAGCAGATTTTGTATGCATGTATGATTCCATTATGATATATAAATTGTTGGACAATGATCAATAAAATTAAGTTTTCTAAGCAGATTCAAATATTAGTCCTTAGTTGTCTTCAACATTAAAAAAATACCAATAAATTGGTATTAGAGTTATTTTCTTGAGGGACCTGTGTGATTAAAAGAGCAAAAAACACAACCCCTAAACACTTATTACCTAACACTACAAACATATAACCTATCCAAAGTGTGATTAGTTAGGCCATATTTAAAATTTATGCATGACTCAACAACAACAAAGTGAAGCCAAAGCTGTTGAGGATTTAAACAAAGAGGAGCAAATATTTGTGACACCATATTTTGCCACTAACAACTCGATTGAAAGTTGGCTCATAAATAGTGGTTGCACAAACTACATGACCTTTGATTAAAAGCTCTTTAAAAAGCTTGATAAAATTGTTGTTTCTAAAATGAGGAATGGAAATGGAGCATTAATTATAGTAAAGGGTAAAGGGCAAAGGAACAATGACAATTATATTCCTAAAATTAATTTATGATGTTTTAATTAATCAAAACTTATTCAATGTCACTCAGTTGCTTAAAAAAGGCTATAAAAAGTGTTATTTGAAGGAAAACAATAAATGATTAAAGATGCGAGAGATAAAAAAGTGTTTAGAGTCTAAATGAAATGAAATGGCTTTGCTTTGGATTTGTAGTAAAAAAAAACAAGTTGTAGTACATAAAAAAAGAAAACAATCTAGTGCTTTAGCATAAGAGAATAGGGGTATTTCCATCATCTTGCTTTACACTTCATGAAGAAAAACAAACTGGTTAAAATCTTGCCTAAATTAGAGGAGGAGCTTCCTACATGTGCTGCTTGTCAATACGGTAAACTATCAAGCTTTTCTTTTCAATAAAACAATGCTTATGAAGCCAGATTGAAGCTGCAATTAATACACGTAGATGTTAGGGGACCTATGAACACATCATCACTCAATGACAATAAGTTTTATATTTTTTTTCATTGATGATTGATTATATAAGAATATGCTAGATTTATTTTATGAAGCTTTAATCTAAGGTTGCTGACATCTTAAGGAAGTTTAAAGCTTGGGTTGAAAGTTAAAATGTATTTAAAATGCAGGTTATAGGGTCTAACAATGGAACTGAATACTACTTTGAAAAATTTAACAAGTTTTATGAAGTTCTAAGCATTGAACATCAATTGACTGCACCTTATACTCCTTAGCAAAATGGTGTTGTGGAGAGGAAAAATAGGACAATAATAGAGATGAAAAGGTGTTTGATCCATGATAAAGGGTTGCCAAAGAAATTTTAAGTTGACGTAGTAACACTATAATATTTCTATTAAACAGGTTGTTAACAAAAGCATTGCAAAAAAAAAAAAAAAAAAACTCATTTGAAGCATGATTTAACTACAAACCAAAGTTTTTTAATCTGAAAATATTTACTCATGTGTGTTTCTCTTACATTCCACATATTAAGAGTTATAAATTGGACAAGAAAGCAGAATCTGAGATCTTTGTAGGCTATAACTCAAATTCAAAAGCCTATAAGATCTACTTGCCATAAACCAACAAAATAATTATCAATAGAGATGTTAAATTCTTAAAGTTAGATAACTGGCGTTGGGAAAATGACATGAAGCTTAAATATTAGAAAAAAAATGAGGATATGGATGATGAACCTATGAGAGGAACTAGATCACTCTTTGATATTTATTAGAGTTGTAATGAATAATAGAGCCTATATGATATAATAAACTCGTAACAAATGAAAAATTGATAGCTGCAATGAAGGTGGAGCTAAAAGTAATTAAAAAGTATCAGATACAGGAATTGGTGGATAGACCTAAGCACAAGAAAGCTATAGGAGTCAAGTGGGTTTACAGGAACATTCTAAATCTTGATGGTCCTTAAAAAAGAAAAAAAAGGCAAGGCTCGTTGTCAAGAGATATACACAAATATTTGAGGTATATTTTTCAAAAACTTTCGCCTAATTGCTAGTTTGGATACCATAAGAAGTTGTTAGCTATTACTGTGCAAAAGGGTTGGGTTGTACATCAATTTTTTTATGCATGAAAGGTTGAACTATCTATTTTTAAAAAAATCATTCATGTAGAAACTGCAAAAGAAGCTTAAGATATCTTAGATAAATCTTACAAATGTCAAGGTAAAGTTACAAACTTTACGAACATAGTTTGAGCTTCTCTTAATGAAAGACAATGAGGCTATTGAAGAGTATTTTTCGTGAACATCAAAATTAGTTAATCAAGCAAAAGCTAATGGAGAAACGATGAGAGATTTCCTAGTTATGAAGAAAATTCTTCAAAACCTAACACTTCATTTTGATTACGTGGTATTAGCTATTGAAGATTCAAAAGATTTAAATGAGATGTTAATTGATGAATTACAATGCTCATTAGCAGTTCATGAATATCACTTGTACTCAAAGAAGTCTACAGTAGCCATTGAAAATGCATTACAATTTCAATTGAAAATGATGACCAAAAAGAAAATCTTAAACAAAGTTGAGTATAATTAACGTGGTCAAAGTAGTAGAGACAAAGGTGGAAGAAATAAAAAATTTGATAAGTGAAAATGATACAATAAAAACACAAATAATAAAGGCTGCTGAGATTTAAATCAGCATTATAAGTCTCATATCTCAAATTTAATGCTATAAATGTAAAAAATATGGTTATTATAAGAAATATTATAAGTCTCATATTTAATGTCATAACTAGAAAAAAATTGGTTATTATCAGTATGAGTATTGATTTAAAAACATAAATAATGGAAAGGTGCATACAAAATTTATAGAGACTAATAAAGATGCTCCCGAGAATTTATTTTTTTGGCAAGCCATGATATTTCTTATAATGATGATGATGCAGTGCATTTTGCATTATTTGTTGATTGTGATCCTATTTCATACTAAGAAGCCACTACTAATAATTGTTAGGTTTGTGCAATGAATGAAGAAATTCAAGTCATTGAGAAAAGCAACCCTAGAAACTTGTAATTGTTCCTCCAAATAAAAAGACAATTGAAGTCAAGTGGGTGTACAAAACAAGTACAAGCCTAATGGAATGATGGATCACTTTAAAGCAAGGTTGGTGGCACAAATACTACAAGCAAAAACCAAGTATTGATTATATTGATGTTTTTGCTCTTGTTTCTAGACTTAATATTGTTTATATGATTATCTCCTTGTGCAATTTTTGCTCTTGTTTCTAGACTTATTAATATTCATATGATTATATCCCTTGTGCAAAATCATTGGTGTGTATGTCAAATATGTGAAATGTGTTTTTTTTTTTTTAATGATGTACTTGAGGAAGAGGTTTATGCTGAACAACCTCTAGGCTTTATAAAGAGAAGGGAAGAGAATGACATTGCGACATTGTTGGTAGATTTATGGAGACTCCACGTTAATCTCATTTGCGAGTAGCAAAATGTTTTTTGAGATATGTCAAAGATACGCAAAATGATGGCATCTTTTATTTTTGTTGTGGGGTGTGTGTGTGCCGCGATGTCATCTGGCTACAGTGGAGACTTTTGTCGTGACTCCTATGTGAGGTGTTATGTGGTGGGAAAGGTTTTTGGATTTAATCATAAAAGTATGATTAATGTTTATGGGTCGCCATCTAGTATTATGGTCACTAGAAACTTATGGTCTGCGAGAGTCTGGATAAGGGACTGGTTGTGCAAGGGAAAGATGCATCACCCCTAATGCACCCTATCTAAGGTGAGTTGCATTGTTATTTGATTTTTTTTTTCTAAGTCAGGTTTTTATTCGTTGGTCTTTTCTAAGGTTCAAGGCAGATCTCTCTTCATGAAAGAGTTTCTACCTTATTGGGTTAAATCCTAACCATTCTAAACTCTGAATTTTAGCATCATATTTATTTACACCTTGTATCTTTAATACCTAAAGGTTTACTTTATCGTGTAATTTTACAACCTACAGATATTAAAGTCTACATTTGAATCCTATAAAAAATATTAGAACAAGGTTTTTGGTATTTTGGCCAAACCTCAATGAATGATTATAAATCAGTTACAATATCTTTTTTTGGATTTAAAAAAAAAAAAACATGAAAAAAAAAATGCAATTTTTGTTTTATATGAAATATATGCTTGGAAAAATTTTAGGATTTGGTCATATGCAACAAAATTTTTTTTTTTAAATGTTTTTAAATCTGTTTTTTGAAAATTTTTAGAGAAAACCAGGTATTTTAATACCGAATTTGTATTTTACAGTGTAAATATACAACCTGATATTAGCAAAATTGATAGAAAAACATGTGAGAAAATAACAATTTTTTTCAAAGGATTTTTGGAATTTTTTTTTGTTTTTTTTAACATATAATATTATAATATAATATAATATATATATTATTAAATATGTGGCCTTGAATGCAGAAAATTATGATTGTGTGCATGTTCTTGAATAGTGTAAATTAATCAATAAAGCTTGAGCTGTTCAAATACTTGTGTGTGTGTTTTATTTCAAACAGTTGGCCCTTCAAAATACACACGAGAGCTTGGTGCGACACAAGCAGTCCTGAGCTTTATAAGCATCTGCAACAAATAAAAAAAGATCCGCCATAGCTCGGAAAAAAGTGAAGAATCTGCAGCCCCTCCTCCAACAGTGGCAAGCAAGAATATAAATAATGGATCAACAAAAAGTGCCATTATATTCTTTCCGAGAAAAGGAAAATCTTGTTCCATCGCTGAACAATATCACTTCCAGGGGTCAAGTATTCTTTGAGAAAAGGAACACCTTAGACCTTCCAATTTTGGAGTTTTCAATGAGTTTTTCTCTACCACCCATAGTCGCATTTTCTGCTCTTAGCAACGAGGATGAGACGTTGACGGAATATGACTTTTCTAAGCGTATTGGGTCAATTTTCTTCCCCACACGGTTTCTTTCATCTTTTCCATCACAATAAAACCTCCAAGTTAATTGAACCAAATTGGGAATACAAACCCATACACGTTTTACCTTGGAATAAAATTATACTTGTCAAGGAATGAAGTGTTGATTTCAATTGTTATTTCAGCTTCTAGAATATAGAATATTAATTCTCCAAGTTTAAGACTTGTCATTTTAGGTCTTATCTATCGTTGTGGTAGTGAATGTTTTTTAAATTATTTTTTACTTGAAAATATATTGAAATAATATTTTTTTAAAATTTATTTTTAATATCAGTACATTACAACAATCTAAAATTATAAAAAATTAATTTAAAACAAAAATTATTTAAATTTTTACAAATATACTTTTCAACCACACAGACAAAACAATCTGTCACATATTAGTTTACATATGATCGATCAACAATAAACACCCGCCAAAAATTCGATTATCCCAGTTTGCCTATTTCATGACATTTTCATTCACAGCAACCATTTGAAAAAATAAAAAAAATCTTGCCTTTCACAGCAACCAATTAATGAAAAATCCAAGCTTTGCCACTTTTATCAACACTTGACAATTAAGAAAACTTGCATCACAAGCTTTTCCTTCTTCAACTTCATGAGCAAGAAAGAAGAAAAATCTGAATATATTATTTGTATTGTTTTCTAGAACACTAGCAAACCCATAAAAGCTTTTGTTGTACAGTGATAAATCTGAACTCCTGGGTCTAAAAAGAGAATGCTAGCTGGAGATTGGTGAGTGATAAATTTGGTTCAGTGGTTGGTTTTGTCCAGAAAAACACTTGTTGGCCTGCTTCAAGCAAGAATCCCATAACATTTATTGCAATAACCATGTCCATTATACTCTCATTATTTGAGCAAATTGCCATGGTGTATGTTGCGAAATTTTGAACAGGGGAGAAGAGAGGGATTTTTTTTTTTTACGGATATTTTCAAGTGTGTTTTTAAAAAACATTTAGAAAAGAATTTAATAGTACAAGATAACCCCAAAATATCTTTAACATAGATTAAAAAAAAATGGCTAGTTTTATAATTGATTTGGATTTATCCAAAACAAATATAGATCTCAAAAGATCTTCATTTGTGGAGCTTATAAAATGTTGGTTGAATCAATTTCAATATAGTTTTTTTTTTGGAAAGTATTTTTTTTAGAAAATAAATTCTTGGAAAGTGAATTTTTAAGTGTGTTTTTAAAAATCATTTAGAAAGTGTATTTTTTTAGAAAATACATAAAACATAAGGTGGATGGCAGCTGAAGGAGGTGGATCAATTCTATATGCATAAATCACTAATAATAGTAGTTGGTAACTCATGCAACTTAGAGACTTAGTCCATGTAGGTTCTAGCCACAATAGCAGTAATATAGGGGTGCATCAAGGCAACAAAGTGTGCATATTTATTGAATCTATCCTCTATTATTAGGATCACTTCCTTCCCTGTAGGTGCTTAAAGCCCTGGAAGTTTTTGAAAAATGACATAGTTAGGATAAAATTTTAGGGGAATGACATTATTTGAAAAGGTATTGGGAACATGACATAATTTAATAAAACAATCATTTATTTAAAATCACAGTCTTGAAATGAATCGTGTTTTTAATATAAACTACGATTTAGAATGATAGTTTTAATAAAAATAGTTATTCAGAATAGCAGTTACATATATAACCATGATTCTGAATCGTGATTATAATACATATATAATCACCCCTCTATTTTTCATAGTCATTGCTTATTCAAAAGAAAAAAAACTCTAAAAAAAAAAATCACCTCAAAAATAGCTTCTAATCACCCAAAACAACCTTTAATCCTCTACTAAGACACCGAAATCATCTTCCCCTCCTCTCCATGAATCTTTCTACTATTTTTTTTTTACAAACCAAATGCCCAAGCTTGTGTTAACAACCTCCTCGCTGTGACAACTGGTGCAACCACCACCTAGCCATCAAAAAACTCAAGGAAAAAAAGACGTATTGTCTCTTAGTTTTATGGGTTTCATTATTAAATTGAGAAATTTTGAGTTTTGATTTATAATTATGGATATTGTGTTTGATAATTGGGTATTTTGTTGAGGTTGATATAATTTTGGGTTTTAAGTGTTGCAATTATGTGTTTTTAATACAATTGATGTTATTTATGGAATCAACTAGGTTTGAATTAGAGAAATTAGGGTTTAAATTGATTATTGAGATACTTGTTGTATTTAATAATATTGTTTAAGTTGAGATAAAATTTGTTTTAATTGATGCAATTAGATAGTTTTTCGATCAATTAATGTTATTAATAAAGTTATGGTCAGAATCATACCAACTAGAGTTTGTGTTGGATTTTGATAAAAATTATAATAATTGGAGATTTTGTTCAATTGAGATCATTTAGGTTTTAATTGATGCAATTCAATATGTTTCCATTGATATTATTAAGGTCAAAGTAATAGCAATTAGAGTTTGCACTTAAATAATTGCATTGTTGTTGTTGAATTTTTTTTATATTGAAAAATATTGAGAAATGATTGCATATCATCTTTTGGTAAATGATGAGAAATAATTGATTGTGTTGATTATGGTAAATAATGAGAAGTAATTGCATTGTTGTTGTTGAAAATTTCTTTTATTAAAAAATATTCAAAAATAATTGCATAGGTTGATGTTGATAAATGATGAGAAATAATTGCATTGTTGATGTTAAAAATCTTTTATATTGAAAAATATTGGGAAATAGTTGTATATGTTGATGTTAGTAAATGATGAAAAATAACTATATTGTTGAAGTGTAAAAAACATTTACATTGAAAACAGTTGGGAAATAATTACATAGATTAATGTTAATAAATTATGAGAACTAATTGCATTATTGATGTTGAAATCTTTTGTTATTAGAAAATATTGGGAAGTAATTGCATGGGTTGTTGTTGGTAAATGATAAAAAATAATTGCATTGTTGATGTTTCAATAGATTGTGTGGGATCTTTATTTACAAGATGATATATTAGATGCTCCTATTATATGCACATTGCTCATAAACTTATAAATAGATGTTCTCTGACTTATATTTTTTTAGCTTGTCAATATGTATTGCTGAGACCGTGTAATGGGACAATTTAACTTTAAGAAACACATTCTATATGACATACATGCTAGCGATTAGTTGCATTCATTAGTCGTTCAGGTAAGCAAGTTGATTATAATTGGATGATGCACCATCTTCAATATATATTGATATAGGATGCATGAAAAAATTTTATTTTTAAAAATGTGTATCCTGTAATTTTTGAGAAGTAATACTTGGGCTAATACCTAAGTATATTATAACAAATATTATAACATGCTGAATCATTATACCAAACTCATCGTAAATTCCTCTATGCGATGAGATGGAGTCTAAGCCACATGCATCAATTATCTTTATAATTAATAAATAAAATCAATTTTAAAACTAACACATATTAATTTGGGATTATAATTAATAAATAAAAATAATGTTAAAATATTGTACCCTCATTTATAGGTTTTGATAATTTATGGTTTGGTTTGAGCTTGGGTTGTGGTTGTTTCAACTTTGTTTTATGTAAAATTTTGGGTTGTGTTTAGGGTAAAATCATGTTGTGATAACACAACAACTATTGGCATTAGTGTTTGTGTATAAAACTATAGCTATTGTCATTAACTGTTGTTTAATACAAACATTAAGGATAATAGTGGTTTTTTAATAAAACTGTTATTTTTATTAGTGGTTTATTAATAAAAAAATCAGGAGTTGAATGAAAATGTATTATTTTCTCAATTTTATTTATTTATTTATTTTTATCTTGTGTCCTTCTGAAATCTTTTACCAAACTGTGTTGATTTGGTATATAACCTAACTGGAAGGCAGCATAGGGAGGAAGAGGCAATAAGACTCTTTCTTCTTTTACGGGTCGAGCACCCTTCCTTCTCGGTCAAGCGGCGTTCCTCTTCTTCCAGTTCCAGTCGCGTCTTCGGACGTATTCCTTAAGGTCGAGCCAGTCATTCCTGCTCCTTGGCAAAAGACCCGAAGCCCCGCTGCAAGACTAGTCAACGAAACAAAGCCAAAACCAATGAGAAGAAAGACTCATCAGAAGAAACGAAAAAAATAAAAATGGTTATTCAATTTATAACTTTAATATTTACTGATACATTTTTATTCATGGAAAGCCAGGAATAATTTCTCAGCTCAGTCCCGGCGAAGCCTACAGAAACAGTTGTGCTAGAAAGCAAGCTGGAAAAAGGGTGTCAACTTAATTTCGTAGCTTCTTAAATTTTGCAAGATTTTATTTCCTTCCGATCTTTGCTGGTTTGCTATATCCATCTCTCTCGTTGATTGTGTAAGCTTTATCTCTGTGCGTTGTGTGGCGGAATCAGCCGCCCACTTTCTTTTGGTTTTCAAACCCATTCATTTATCCGAGGGAGCTAACCCTTTTAAGGTGTTTTGTGGTGTTTCAATCAGAGTTTTAAAAAATTTTAATTTTTTTTTAATATTTTTATATTATTTTAATGTGATAATGTTAAAATAAATTTTAAAAAATAAAAAATATTATTTTAATATTTTTATAAGCAAAATAACACTTTAAAAATAAATTGTTAGTACTATCTCAAAACACTCCCCAAAACTCATCATGTAAAGTATAAGGCATTTTAAATTGATATTTATAGTTGATAGAGTATATCTTTTTTATTTTTTTAGGATTCTAGTAATGAAAAAAATTTTATAAAACAATATTGTGCAAATGTTTTTAGAAAAATAGTATAATTTAGAGCCGTAAATGACATCTGCAATACACATGTCACAAGGACTCTTAAAATAAAAAATTGTTGGATACAAGATTCAATAAAGAAAGATGAGAAGGAAAAGAAAGAAAGAAAAAGATATCGGAGACACAAGAAACTCCTATGAAGATATCATTAGTATCGTTGAAAAGATTTCAATGAAATGAATCCAACGATATCAAGAAAGGTCACCAACGATGATTGGAGTGAGCCACACAAGCAACCCAAAAGCGAGTAAGCCCTGATATATTATAACGATTTTTGTGGCCCACTTCATTCACAGTTTGTGATATTTTTGTATCATTAGATTCGTTTTGTTGAGATCTTTTCAGCAGTATCAGTGATGTCATTATTAAAGTTTTGATGCGCCTCTAATGTCATTTTCTTTGTTTGTCTCTCTCTTCTTTACTTTGGCATTTTTTTTTTTTGTTGAATTAAATGTCCAATAAATTTTCAATTTGAGTCTCTCTCTCAGCTATAGTCTCTTTTTCCTTTTTATTTTTTTTTATTGAATTTTATGTCCAATATCATAAATGCAGATTCTCTAAACTATATTATTTTTTAAAATATTTTTTTTACTATTATTTTATCATATTTTTTTACTATTCTAGAATCCCAAAATACTCAAATCTTTTTTCTTGTCATATAATAGTTACATCTATCAAACAATAAAGTTGGATTAAAATAAATACATGCTGTCATGAAATGAAATTTGGCCTCAAATTGAGGAAAGAACATGAATCTCTGTCATCTTGTAAATTTCAGCTAGTGAATTTTTAGATTATGGATGACTGGTTACGGAGGGAACATGTGGTTGTAAAAGAAAAAAGAAAAACTATCTGCTATACAAGCCTTGCTGTATCATTTGAGTAGCCCTAAACCAACACCTCTCCCCCCTCCTAACATGGATGAGATAATGAAGCAATTCCAGAGACTCCAAACTCATGATGGCCCATGTTTTCCTATTTATCTGTTTCCCTATGGTCAATTTTAGACATCTTCATCTTCGAGAGTATGTGCATTCTTTGACCCTACTGATGCTGTAGCAAGGCCTTGAAGCAACTTGATGACCTCAGGCGTATCATCAAGATAGTATTTAGCCTTGCTTGGCTTATGACCAACAGTGCAGGCAAACACTTCTGCAATGGGTGGTATTGATGGATTGTCAACAAGTCTTGCAATGCTCTCAAACATGTCCTCATCGGACCTATCATCCCCGACGCAGAACAGGAAATCCGGTGACTTGCCCTGACTTCGCATAGTTGAAATAAGGTTTTCTACAACTATACCTTTGCTCACTCCCTGAAATTCACCAAAAAAGATAGGTCAGGAATAAATAACCCTACTTCTCCAGATTTATAGGTGAAGTCAAGAATCATAACCCAACTTCCCATTCTTGAAACAACCAAATCCTACACAACATTAATTAGCAGTGCACATGCCTCTTGAATTACAAAAGGCATGCAAAGATACAAAGACAACCAACAATAACTTCTTTCATTTTGCAATAGACATAGTATCATGTTGTATCGCTGGACAAACTGCAGTTAAACCAAAATAACCACAGCCCATATAATTTCACGTTCATAAAGCAAATTTGTTTCCTCATTTGGACTACAATGTGCGCAATGTAATTCAGAAATTATCTTGATGGACCTTAAACAAATCTTTCCGTCCTTTTTTCAGAACATCAAACCACCAGTGGCTGCACATAACTACCCAGTTGAAAACAGTTCAATATGTTTCATACCTGTGGTTTCACCTCAACAATCTGCTGGCCTCTTCTAACCACCACAGGCTCGTTAGCGAGGACACTCTCCAAGTGATCAAGAAGCTCTTTAGCCTGGCAGCTGCCGAAATCAGGGTCTGCGTCTTGATGGTGCCACACCAGTGCGCTTTCTTTTGGCTCTATGAAAGACCCATCGGTTGTCTCTGTATAACGCTCCATGACAGGTTGTACGATCTTTTTCCAATCACAATCCATTGCCACCGAGCAAGTCTCCCATGGAGAATTCTTCGTCCACCTAAAGCAGGGTAAACAAGATTATCAAGGGCTAAAATAGAAAGCACCAAATCCATGCATCACATAAGCTAATGAAATGTGCAAGACAGTACCTGGTAAAGTAACCATGCTCGGCTGATATACCCAATTTCTCACATGGGGAGAACCACTTGCTTAGAGGATCCCTTCCTCTGCCACTCACAATGAAAACAACGTTTTTGGGATCACTGCATAAGCAATTCAGGATTGAAATAACTTCACTTCTGGGTGTTTTGTCAACAGCACACTGTGGCATCATAGTGCCATCATAGTCTAAAAGGATTAAGCGGCTGTTTGTATTGTTATAGGCAGCAACAACTCTTTCAGTCGTGAGCATCCTGAAATTTGTTCCCACAGCAGCAACTCTGAAATTCAAACCAAACCCGACATTGTAATACCTCTTGAGATAATGCTCTTTGCAAGCCCTCTCAAGGTCCAGATCAAAACTCCTTGCCCAAAAAGCAACATCGTGAGAGCTAATGTACTTATAGTGCTTCTCGTGGCGCAAATGTTTCTCCTCATCCTTCATATGGATACCCACATACATGGCATCGGCCACAGCACCTACGTCCCAAGGATTAACACGATGTGCCCCACTGAGAGATGGTGAGCATCCAATGAATTCTGACACAATTAGGAAACTTCTCCTTGGATACGATTCATCAATCCCCAATGCCTCGTCTAAAACAGGGCTGCTTTGCCTACAAACAGTGTATTTGTATGAAATCAAATTCATCCCATCCCTTAAAGCATTAACCACGCAACATTCAGATATCGCATAGTATGCTGCTTTCTCCAGAGTGCTAACTGGACCATTAATGAAAACGATTGGCTGATAACCTTCGTAACCATACTTTTGATTGATCTGTTGAGCGACAAGAGTAGTCTCTTTTTGGACTTCTTGGACATCCTTACCCTGACTTCTAGCCGGATTAGCAATCTGGACCAACACCACTTTCCCTATCAGTTCCGGACGCATTTCCAAAAGTCTCTCCATCGCTGAGAACTTCAAGCTAATACCTTTAAGCAAATCCAAATCATCCACACCAACCATTACAATTTTCCCTTCAAATTTCTCCTTCAATTGTTTGGCCAAAGTGGCTGTCTGCTCCATATTCAAAACCGACTCAAGCTGTCCCATATGAATTCCCATATGTAAGATCTTGATACTGATAGTCTTACCACAGTAATCCAGGCCAATGTAACCCCTTTTGCACTGATAATCAATGCCCAACATCTTACTACAACAAGACAAGAAATGCCTCGCATAATCAAAAGTATGAAACCCAATAAGATCACAATTCAAAAGAGACCTCAAAATCTCCTCCCTGACAGGTATAGTCATGAATATCTCAGATGATGGGAACGGACTATGCAAGAAGAAGCCAAGTTTAACTCTGTTAAACCTCTTCCTCAAGAAAGCAGGCAGCACCATAAGATGATAATCATGCACCCAAACAGAATCCTCATGATGCCTCAAAATCTCAGTAACCTTGTTTGCAAATAACCTATTAGCTACTATATACCCCTCCCAGAGCGACCTGTCAAAACGTACACCACCACGACTAGGAGACAAAGGCAGCATATAATGAAACAAAGGCCATAAATAGTGCTTACAGAAGCCATGATAATACTTGTTCTTCTGATCATCAGTCAAGAAAACAGGAACACATCTAAACATAGAAAACAACAACCGCGCAACCTCTTCCTGATCTTTCGTTTCAACATCAACCTTCAACAACCCCACGTACCAAACTTCTGAATTTGCAGGAAATCCATCCTTTAACTGCAAAACAAGACTCTCTTTATCAAGTTCAAAAGACCAACCTTTTGTTTCTTCATTACGGTGCCCTCTTATCGGTAGCTGATTGGCCACAATGATTCGGCGCGGCTTGGACACGACAGGACTGGTTACGCCTTCATCATCATGCTCACCAACCTCGATTTCCGAGAGAGCTCCCAGCACATTCATGATACGAGGGATTCGGTCCACGACACGAAAATCGTTGACCGAAATCATATCCAAATTGTCCTTGCAAGATTGTGTTATCATAATTCTCAGTTTTTTAAAAAAATCTTAAATCAAGAAACCAAACAAATTAAATCAAAGAAAAGGGACGAGAAGATATACTATTTCTTTTGAAGCTGATTAACAATGAAGAGAAAAGGGAGAAGGGGCATTTATTTAACAAAACATAGAGAGAAGATATACAATGGCTGATTTATTTCCCTTATCGCTGAGAGAGAGAGGAGAGAGAGAGAGCGGGGAGAGAAAATATATTAGGAAGGAAGGAAGGAAGGGCGGATAAGAACGAAATGGAGGCCGACTTGAAGCAGAAGTAGTATTTATATGTGTGTAATTAATTGATGACTGGATTTGGACGGTCGAGATTGTACTTTGAGGTTGGCATCGGCATTGCGTGGGGTCTACGCACTACTGTTCAGTTACTCTTTGGCTCTGGATGTTACTGGATTGGGCAATAAATATAAAGAGGCCACGTTATATATATTTATAGTTAGGTAAAATCTTGAGATATGATCTTCTTTTTATATGTAATTAATATTTCCAGCATCACCTTGTCTTATTTTCCCTCCTCTGAATCTCCAGAGTCCAGCAGCATTGTATTCTCTTTTTTTTTTTAATAAAAAAAAAATTTTGTTTAAAAAGAGAAATATTTGTCAAAGTAAGGAAATAAAGAGGAAGACACGTGTGTGGTTAAGCTTTAATAATAGGCTTACTCGGTCAGAAACTGTGAACTACTAGGGAGCAGATAGGCGTCCACGGCCTCTACACGGTAGGCACGTGTAGAGATAGCAACTTATAACGCTGACAAATTATCTTGGATAGACATTAACACTGTGTGTGCGTGTGTGTAATGATATTTTTTGTAGCAGGGGCTGGTCGTTCCGAACCGTGTCTCTAAAAATTTTAAAAAGAATTTTATTTAATATTAAAATTTTTATATTTTTAAATTTTTTAATGTATTAATAGAAAAAATAAAAAATCATATATTTGGCTGGCCAAATATATTGTTTTTGAGTCTTTAGGAGCTAAAACATAGTTTACTCGATGAAATATCTCTGCAAAGATGAGTTCTCACAAAAGAAACGTGGCGTGTGCGGGTGGTCCAAAGTCCAAGAAAAATCTAATCCAAAAGAGCACCCAAAAGTCACGGATGCTTCCCTTCATCTCCTTAACAGTATCAACGGCTGTTAAGGCTCCCAGGTCGCTCATTGCTCGACACGTCTGCCGTACATCGATAGCTTTGTCTCGTCAAGATTAATATAAAAACATTTGTCTTTTTATTTATTTTTTAAACAATTAGGTATCATATAATATAACCAGTCTTCATACGTGAAGATTATCTATATATCATCTTAATTAGCTGGATGTCGCAATCTTTTTTAATGTTTAGACATTGGATAAAGATATACAAAGGCATTAGACCGGTCCTAATTCTACTTGTATAGTTGGGATTTATTGTTGAATAAAGAAAAGAAGACTTTTTTTATTTTATGAAATAGAAGAACACGGTTGATCTTAAGCATTGACATGATCAAATGTAATTTGTATGTGATTGGAATAAATGAATAGGTTGTTGTTGTATGACAAAATTAATAATGGATAAGGTCATTGTTGCTTAAAGAAAAAGAAAAAGGATAAGAGATTTGTTATTTATTTTTTATTTTTTTTATTCGGGTATCCTCACACCCTTTTAAATTATAAGACTAATCTTGTTTCGAGTTCGTAGCTATCCTTTTCAATAAATATGTTTTCTAGGAATCAAACTTTTGTTTTTATCCTTGTAAAGATATAACAATGTTTTAACTGCAGACCAATATTTTATTGGTAAAAATTTGTTATTTAAGTAGGAGAAATATATAAGATTTCCATTTTGCTTAAAAAGTGTATATATATATATATTAATTTTAATTACACGGAAATTAACCTAAAAAAGAAAGCAGAAGAGGTTGTTAAAGAAAGAAAAAATACTACTAATATGTCTTTTTAAAAATAAAATAATAATTGTTTTTTAAAGTATTTTTTATTTGAAAAATTATTAAAATTATTTTTTATTTTTTATAAATTATTTTTTATTTTTTTATAAAATTATTAAAATAAAAAAATAATTTCAAATAAAAAATATATTTTTATAAAATACCATTAAAAACACAATTTCGAATAACTACAGGAAATATCAACAGTCAGGCATCCTTTCCTTGCGTTTTACACGCTTTTCTTCCGATAAAACTAATTCTAAAATTTGTACACGAGAATGGTACAAAGCTAGGAAATGGAATCGATGACGTGATTGGGTCTATAATCCTACGTGGCATCTTAGGGGTAGACCCTGACCGTTTGTGTCAGGATCACTACCTTTCCCAAGTCTATCTAAGAACGATGTCTCTCATGGGGGCCCCCCTCCTCAGCCACGTGGGATCATGAATTGTGGGACCCGCGTTATCTACAAAGACTACAGAGAGAGAGAGAGAGAGAGAGAGAGAGAGAAGGCGGGGTTTTTTATTTTATTTTTGTCAAAACGTGAACGTGGGCGGCATCTTGTCTTTGAGGTTTGGTTGTATCTGCGCTTGAGAAAGCACCCACTTCACGATTTCTTTCTTCTTCTTTTTTTCCTTCCCAGAAAAAAAATATATATATATAATTTTGTTGCATAATTTGGTGTTGTGTGTTTGGATATTATTAGTTTTTTCCGAGGGGTGACACGTAGCCATGTTAATAATTTACTTTTATTTAATCTTTTAATTTCTCAATTAAATAAAATATATTCTTTAATCAAAATTCACTTTTTTTATTTATGTATTTCTCTTTCTCAATGATAATATGTATCAGAAGCAAAGTTTAAAAAATCAATTATCATACTTTAAAAAACTTAATAAATAAATCAAAAAAATCATAATGAAAAAACAAAAAATAATAATTAGTTTAAAATTATAATTAAAAAATAAAAATGTATATTTTATTTTAATTCAATATTTATAAACAATTTTTTTAAAACAGTATTCACACTATTATTGAAAAGCAGTAATTTTACTAGATAATATTTTTAAATATAATCTTAATAATTTTATTTCAAGAAAGTTATATTTAAAAAAAAATAATTAAAATAAATAATGGACTTATAAAATCAAGGCCAAGCTAGTGTGATTGGCATAAAAGTTAAAAACTCAAACGTGCTTGGCTTTTTTATGCAAGAGGTTTTTTTTAATGCTCAATCTTAAGTTATTGGGCATAATTTTTTACTCAACTTGTGAATCGAGGTAGAATTTTCCTAATAGATTTTATAGGTCATGTTTTTTATAGAATTAATTTTTTGCATCAATTAAAGATTGGGGAAGTCTTCTGTTAATCCCATAAGTTGTTATTCAAAATTTGCTTATTTTTCTTGGTTTACCTATTTGGTTTTAGATTTTTTATTTATTTTTTCAGATTTATATAATTTTTTTTGTTTAGAATTTGTTTTTTTAGTATAAATAAAATTGTTTAGCTTGTATTTAAGAAAACTACTTGAAGATAAAATATATAATAATAAAATTTTGAAATAGAATTTTTATGTAATCTCTATTCAGTATAATTTTGCATTCTTGTTCTTATCATTTTTTTTTATTGTTTTTATTGTATTAATTGCTATCAAAACCCAACAATTCTAGGTTATTTGTTTGTGATGTGTTGTAAATATTTTTTTTGTGTGTGTTGTTAATTTTAGGTTATAACTCAATGGTAGAATAACCATGGCTTGAAGAGATCGAGAGCATAACATATTTTTGAAAAGTGATTTTTTTAAATTATTTTTATATTTATTCATGATTAAAAATTTTAATCAGGTTGGTTCTTAAAAAAATATATTATTTTTATTTTTAGAGGAATATACTTTTCAGAATGTGTAAATAAAAATGAAGTTAAAATTTTAAATTATCATTAAAAGCAAAATTTATTAAATCGGTGTCTAGGGGATTCTTCATCATTTTATCATTTTTTTTTGTGATTGTCAAGTAAACTTATGTATAATTAGTATTTTGATAAATATAAATATTATTTAAAAAAAAAAGATAATTGGAGTGTGCAAGGTGGGGGGTTTCTGTGTTTATCACCAAAATAAAAGTAACCGGGGTAGTGTTTTATACATTTATTATTAATTATATAAATAGACTGCATTATCCCTTTATTATGTGTGTGTGTGAAGTAGCTTACTTTCTCTGAATCAAACTTGATTGAGATATTACTTGAAATATCAAATTAATTCATATATATAAATTGAATTTCATAAAATCTCAAGTGCCCAGTTATGTTTCTTAAAACAAATATTTTGAAAACACGAAAAAAAATACTCTTTAACAAGAAAAAAATTTAGTATGATCAAGACGTTTCTTTTTAAAAAACTGAATTTGATATCTTTAAATAGTAGTTTAATTGGTTAGATATTAAATTTGTTTTCTAATAATCACAAGTTCGAGTTTGCTCATGGTCATTAGAGGATTATATAGTCGTTAACTTTAGAACTTGTAGGATTAATCGTGGTACGTGTAAGCATGTTCAAACATCCATGTTAATAATAATAATAAAAAAAAAACTAAATTTGATGATAGATAATGATAGTATAATTGTAAAATTTATATATCATAATCACAGAAAAAAAAGGTTTCTCTACTTTTAGTTATAAAATTTATATATAAACTCCCACACCAGCATTTAATATTATCATATTTCTAATTTAATGTAAATCACAGTTTTTTTAGGCTGGTAGTTTTTGTTCCTTGCTTGCATGGCTTTGGTTCTTTCTAAAGATAAGGATAGTTTGGGAACCACGTTCCATAAAAAGTTGGGGTTTTTTTTTTATTATTAAAAATTAATATTTTTAATATAGTTTGGATTGTTTTGATGTGATAATTTTAAAAATAATTTTTTAAAAAATAAAAAATATTATTATAATACATTTTAATACAAAAAATACTTTAAAAAACAATTAATTACACTCTTAAACATGCTTACATATAATGCTCATTCAAATAAAGAAGAGTCTTAACATGGAATTAAGTTTGCTTTCGTCATTAATTACAAGACCCAAGTCCTCGTCCTCGTCCTCGTCCTCGTCGTCCTCAATATTTGATCATCTATGAAAATAAAATTGTAGAAAAATCAGATTCGAGAAAGGCCAGATTCATGGGAAGAGCAGTTCTCCAGGTCTGCAAAAACCTTTTTGGAGGCCGTGATGTTTTTTTCTTTTTCAATGCAAGTAATTTGAGGGAAGTTTGCGTGTACGAACCAGTAAAAGAGACAGCTCATTCTAAGTAAGTGGTATAGCTAGCCACGACTGCATATGGCCAGTCAAATGCATGTGCGTAACGTAAATTCGTTCTCAATCAGCGAAGTCTATCTTATTTATTACAACATCAATTCTGTGGAACCGTATTTATTACATCAGCCTAGTTTTTAAGGGCCTGCCTGCCGAGGTAGGTAGGAATCCGACGTATATTTAAAATTCTAATAATGGTTATGGTTTAAAGTATTTTTTATTTAAAAATATATTTTATATGATATTTTTATATGATATTTTTTTTATTTTTAAAATTTATTTTTAATATTAGTGTATTAAAATGATGTAAAATAATTAAAAAAATTAATTTAAAATAAAAAAATTAAAATTTTTTAAAAACACAAATTAAACCTTAGTACCAAACATGTTTGAAAAATACTAGAGTTGAATGGAACCTAAAGCCAGCTCAGTCCAAGTTGTCTTCCTGCTGATATTCCTATTATAGATCCGTGTGAACCCAAAAAAAACCAGATGTTGAATGTTCTTTGAATCCAAACCACACGCGACCAAAAAAAAAAATCAACCCTTTCCTTGATCCTTCACGAATCAACAGAGGATTAGTACAAGAGTTCTTTGGTCAATTTGCAAAGCCAATGGTTAGATGACACATGTGTCGTGACTTTTTGTTAGGCACAGTTGAGTTTTAGTCCTCCATTAAATAAATAATGGAAGTCTTTTGTTTTTTTTTGTGTGTGGATATTTTAGTTAATAAATATTATAATATAGTTTAAATGAAATGAAACAATTGATAGGAGCCCCCACCAAGAATGGATAAGGATGGGCGCATTCGTCTGCTTTTATAGTTTATTTACTGCTGCGGTCACCGTTTGGATTTACTGCCCCCATCATTTTTTTTTTATTAAAAATTAAAAAAAAATTATATATTTTAAATCATTTTAATATACTAATTTTAAAAATAATTTTTTTAAGACATTTCAGAACTAAAAATATTTTAAAAAATAACTATAACCACATTCCTAAACAGATTATCATTTAAAAATATTTAAAATAAATCATTTAGATTTTTTTTGTTTTTTATATTTGGGCATTAAAATCAATAAAAAATACTAAAAAATCCATTAATTTAATATTTAATCAAGTTAAAAATATTTTTGAAAAGTATTTAAAAGGGAAATTAATCAGGCGTGTCCTTTGATAAATTTGAATGGGAGAAGTTGTGGCCATAAGGTCCAACTTTGACACGAAATTTCTAAGTTGCTAATTCATTCGCATATGATGGTGGTATTTGTTTGTCCATGTCCATATCTTTGTTTTTTCGAGTGTTGAATGTTTGATTGAACAAGAGAGGTTCCTTCCAAGGTAGCTGTTTCCATCGGTGTTCCACAGCTTCAAAACACCCCTTCCCTTTTTTTTTTTTTTTCGTAATAAATAGCCAAATTTGACTTTGATTAAAAGTTCAAATAAAATATTAAAAAAAAAGGGAGAAAAATTAAGTCATTGTAAAATTTTCCCATTCCATAAGATAACAACTCTTTTTCTAGTCTCCAAAAAGGTTTTTATATCAAAATTAAGTTTTTTTTTTTTCAAATTTCATTATAAGATTTTAATGTATTATTATCTATCTGAATCGGGATGATAATTATAATTTAAAATATTTTTTATTTAAAAATATATTAAAATAATTTTTTTAAAAATTATTTTTAATATTGAAAAATCAATTTGAAAATATATAAAAAATAATTTTAAACAAAAATATAATTTTAACCACATTTCCAAATATATATACACATGTGTTTCTTAAGCTTATATTTTGGATGGAGACCTAATTTAGTAAATGTGGCTACTAGAAGCTTAATTTCCTAGAGGGTTGGATGGGCATAGCATCAGACACCACCTAGTTTGGTACCAATCCTATTTATAGACCGGTAGGAGAGTGCTTGAAAGATCAATCTTCAACAAGATCAATGATCTTTTTCTACCATTATTGCCAATATTACCGTATTGCTTGAAAGATCAATCTTCAACAAGATCAATGATCTTTTTCTGCCATTATTGCCAATATTACCGTGTTGCTCCTGTTCTCGGCAATTGTGTGCCTCAAGGTTGAGCTAATCCTTTTTTTTTTTTTTTTATAACTTGTAATGTTCGGGTCAGTTTATACACGCTATAACTAATTTTTAAAGTTTATTAAATATTCTGCAAGTCTAGTAAATATATAACGTACCACAAGAATAAAATTTGAACCTATATATAATAAAAGAGAACAAATCTTTTTCACCGCTAGACCACAATTAAATTGAGCCAGTCCTTTTTTTCTGCATGAAGAGGAAGTTGGTCTGAATTTACAGGCTACATGATTGGAAATTTCAAGTCTCTTTCTAGCAAAACACACGGCTACCAAATTTGATTTTATAATGTAGGTTACATGTGAGTTTATAATGAACAAGAATTAAATAAATTCTCTCGGTATATTGAAAATATAATTTTGTTTCTTGGCCCCTGATGGAGAGTAAGCGCAGCACGCATTGGATAAGACTTTAGGCTTCGAATCTAGATTGCGTTCCCCGCAATATTCACCCTCTACAGATGCTAAAAACCTATAATAATACAGCTGCTACTAGGATTGCGATTTGCTCGCAATAAATAATAGAAAAAGAGGCTTGACGTTGCTTGAAACCTCAAAATTATCTTATCGTGATCATTTCAGCTTCTGCGCGATCATGTTATTGAATATTTGTCGTCCACTAGCAGGAGTTGGAGCGTCTGATGTCCATGATAAATTAAGCTGCATGGATAGAGGAGATTGAAACTTAGGGTTTGATTCCAGTCTCCTAGATAGGCTTTGCTTGCTAAGCCTGCAAAATCCTGAACGTGCTTTAATACAAGGAAACGTAGAAGAAGGGGCAGTGAAAGCCTAGAAATATACAGCTTTAAGCTTTGCAGACAAAGAGAGACGAGTGGTTTCATGGGCCATCGATATTAATCCCATTGTCAACCCATAACGATGGAAGATCGCCAGAAAATCACAAACTGTGCATCGTTATTGTTGCTATGTTGGTTCCTGTATCAACAGATTACTTTTGGTGCATGAACTGGTTTTATCCGGGAACATCCCAAGTCCAGAAGAGTGACAGCAAATTGACTAGGAGCAAGCATTCTGCAGAGCAACTTGCCATTTTCCCCAGGGCCTGAATGCTTTAAAAAGCTCCAAGTTGGAGAGTTTGGGACTGCGTACGCAAACTGTAACGATGCCATTGGTCAGTTGTGGACAGGAACGACGTCGAGAAAACTTTTCACTGAAGCTTCCATTATTGAGACGACAAAAATGATGTTCACAATTGAGGATATCTTTGGGCTGAATTGGAAATACAAGTTTTTAAGAGGAGGCCGGTTTGAGGATATCACGGGCCTCACTAAAATATGTTACGCTGTAATCTGCAAGAAAAATCGACTGTCTAGACAATCTTAAAGACAAAATCCTTTAAATTAATCTGATATATTCAGAGAAACTTCATGAATTTATCTAAATTCTGACTCCAAGATTTGAATCCAGCAAGTAATATCAGCTTTTTTTCCAAGAAAGGATTAAAAGCTTATCAAGGATGTAGTCATAACCAAATAACCAGTCGAATACTTGGTTACAGGACAGGACCCCTCAAGAAGGAAAATAAAAGAATGTTGCCGCACATTACCAGGTCATTTTAAACTGAGGAAGTCCGTACGAACTAAATGGTACAGCATTTGTCACTTGAAGCAACAATTTTCATATAATTTTACAAAGTTAAATTCGAAAGAATATTTAGGTGAAGAATCTCCATGTTTTCACCGTTCCTCGATCATGTTACCGCACAAAAAAATGGACAATGGCAAACCAGTATCCAGCCAACTGAGAAAAAAAGAGGTCATTTAATCAAAACTAATAGTAATAGGCAATAACATCCAGTCACTGAAAGGATAAATGTCCATATACTTAACGAAATGACCACTGCACAGACCTTCTGAATTGAATGCAATCAATGGGAGCAGACTTTACCTGTTCCAGTATGCTTTTACCAGTGTGACCTTCAATGACCAAGCCTGCCGTGAGGCCAATCATTGCCCATGCTCCGTTAATTGCTTCAATTTGGCGTCGTCTCTGCAGTAGCAGCATTATTAGCATCAAAATTGTAACTTGCCAAGATTGAAGATAGACATTAAGGTTGGTTTGATCGATGCAAAATTAAAACTAATGAGATGAGACGCCCCTTTGGAAAGATGAGCATCAGAAATTTCAGGATACGCCAGCAAGGAAAGCTTGGACATCCATGCAAACCCAAATACTGGCCCAAGTGGTTTGGTATAAAGAATATCATCTACGTATTTTTACAGGAAAGGAAAGCATATCAGCTTCCTCAGTATTTTATTACTAATTTTAACAGTAATGGGTGCCTATGCTGGAAGAGATGAGCACTGGCAACATTGTAGCTCAAACCTAAGAACAGAGAGATGTGATACATGAAACTTGCTCTTAATTGGGCAAACATAATTCCCCATTGGGAAAATGACCACACATGCAACCCTAAAACCTAAATCGGAAAGCCAAGAAAGTTTTAAGAGATCCAGGGAGATTTTTAGACTAGTTCCAGTTTTAAATGAAAATGTCATCACTTAATTGTCTGTCATCAATATCCTGTCATAACATGGATTTGTTTAGACAAGTGGATATGAAATCTTAAAAGCACATGAAATGTCTTTCACCTTGAATCTCTCTCTTCTTTGAATTTCTTTCATTTGTATGGCTGCTAATCGTTTGGCTTCCAGAGGATCAACCATGATGGCCTCCTTCATTGGGTTGCTGTTCCCTGACACCTGGATCATTGGGTAAAAGAGAAAATAAAGAATTATTCAGTTTAGCATGATCAAAGATAAAACATGTCAAGCAAGAATAAATTAAATAGCAAGGTAATCAAACAGCAATAAAGAAAATAAAAAAGAACTGCAATTTGCAACTCCATTAAATAGGAATGATGGAAGGGAATTAAAAAAAAAAGAAAGGGGGAAAAATTAACGAAAAAAACTTAACAGGTAAACATTTTAAGCACTGACTTCATGGTTAAGCTGGGAATTTTCTTTCCTAAGAAGAGAGATCATCGTCCTTTCTCCATGTATTTAATACCCGGAAATGAGCAATGCTTGAATAACTGAGATTAGGAGATGAACAGACATTATTGCAATTGACAGCATCCAAAACTCAAGGCTGTCACTAACTCATAACATCATAGTTTAGTTTCCCTGACAGTTTAGCTCTTGAATTGCTGGGGCAACTCTAAATGTTCCTATACTTACCTCAGTATTCCCAGCAAACGAATAGAGGGGAGATTTGCATCATCTTGCAACTTATTTGGCAAAGCAATTCCATGAGATTTCAAGCACAGGTAGGCCACAGCTACAGCATTGTAGACTCCAATTTAAACAAGTCATTTCCAGGCTTCTAACAAATTTAGAAATGAACAGGTTGAACAGAGAAAATTTATGCAACCAGACACATCCCTTGAATGCTTTCTATCAACCAACTCACAATCAATCTTAAAACTTTAATGTCTAAATGAAAACGCCTAGATGACATCTTGACTGTAAGATGTCACTATAGCTTTGCTTTAAGGTCAATTCCTACATCATTACTAGATAAATAGTCAACCCCTTATGAAACCTTCACTATGTCAAGTGCAATACTTTAATAGATGCCAACTTCCCTGAAATTCAACTAAATGGAATCACGTTAAACAATCATGGCATGAGCAATTTTCTATGAATAAAAAAGCCTGTTGTCTACAAATCATAATAGAAAACCCAAGAAATCACATTCATTGACATTAAATACAAATCCTATTAACCTTTGTTACAAAATTATGGTTGGAAAACATGGATTGGGCTACAAATATATCAACAAGATAAAATTATTTATCACATCCTCCATAGATGTGGATTTCCTGTGTTTCATAACACACAAGAGCAAAATTCCCCCTTGTGCAAAGCAGCTAAGAAAATAATGCATATAAATCAAATGCTTGCCATAAAAGTGGAAGAAATCTACATGAACGTACTCCAATAATATTAGGAATGCTATTGGCAGTAAAATTAGGAAACTGAATAAGTTCCGAGCTACAGTTAGGAAAGCAAATTACAGAAATTTTGCTCAGTATTAAAATAGATTTCCAGAAGCATCCATTACATCATAGACAGAGAGGGTGGCAAGGGCTCCAGGATAATGGATTATGGCCTGAATAAGTTCTTGGTACTAAAACCTCAGAGTCACAGATAATCAATCAAGTACTCATTGGAGGTGGTCTTGAAGGCATGCTTTTGGGAAAAACAAAAACATGCGGGAAAGTTTTCTTCTCCAAGTTTTAGAAAGGGTTGGAATGCGGTTCTCCCATGAAACCATGAACCCTCTATGTGAATGGCTGCTGAGAAGATTTTTGAACAGGCTATAAGATATGGCTAAAGGGACTTGACTGCATTAAGCTTTAGGGTTCTTTTTCGGAAGCTTTGCCACATGGAAAATTATGTTATGGACATGTATTATTCATTTCTATATAGGTGGCCAAGAATTCCATGTTCTGGATACACAGATTAGTTGTGTTATTCTTTACAGTTTAGAATGGTGAGAGTCAAGAGGAATAATTTTTAGGATGCTTTCACTATGTGATATGCTCCTAAACTATTCCTCATGAAGAAGGAAAAACAAATCTTTGTTCTCAAATGTCTCAAGTGAACATTTGAAGTAATGTGTTCATTCATTTCAATGCTTTTTAATTCCATTATGCACAGTGAACTTCAACAGTAAACAAGAGAGCTAAGCTAAAAAAAAGCATATCGACCACAATAAGAGATCTAGAGTCATCGTCAATTTTTTTCCCAGGATTATTGAAATCAAGCAATCAATTCGATG